>DWHU01000129.1:0-27169 GCA_018247975.1 Parides photinus
GCGGTATTAAATCATGCAGTTCTTGTGCACACTCTCCAAAATGCATCCGGTAAAAAACCGAAAGACTAGCTACCTTAGCTGCTGTGGGCAACTACAGAAGGCTGAAAAAAAAATTAGGAAGATGGTAGGCTTTTATAAAACCTTTTACTTAGCTACTGCTTCTACTAAATAATGTACATTATAAATAGTCCGATATAACAAAATTTTTGTGATCTGTAGTCAATATATCTAACGATATAATTCTGTAGCCTACCTTAATGTCAAATTGAGGCATCTTTAGCCTTTTTATTAAAAGAAAATATTATGCTAACTATTTTAATTAACACTATAAAGATTGTGTTAATTCTTTACGCTAACAGGTAAACAACTTAAATGAAAGAAGAAAATTAGAGCCTGTGCTAGTGCCATTAGCACATTTATAGCACGAGAGGACTGGCCCTCTTGGGATAAAATATGATCGTTGTTTTGGAGCTTTTACGGGTATTATTTATTCAAAGTAAGAATAGAGGATACTTGACTTGCTGTTCATAGTACACGTATAAGTTTAACATTCTTTTTAATCAATTCATACACATATAATTTTGGTTCTCGATAAGATTTTATGTTTTTATCACACATTTGAGGATTCCGACAGATTAAAGTACCAGCTCACGATTTTTTTATTTGATTATAATAAAGGGTCGTAACTTCCATATGTACATCTTTAACCAACTTATTTTACTTGTTTTATTTAAAAAAATACTATGCATTTCGCGGCAATGCTTAATTTTTGACAAATTTAAACAATTTTTTAAAGTATTATAGAAAGGAAAAAACCGCAATAACATGTTTCTAGCTAATTTTAAAATAGCATCATTAGTCCGTTTTATTCTTTATCACTTCTTCCCTACACATACCGTAGTTCTATTTTAACTTATTTCATTTGCAATGCAATGTTTCTAAATCTCTGTAATCATCCTTAATAAATGTTTAAATATCTATTATCTTGTCAACAAATCTACTCCCATCGTTTTTGGTTATTAACAATTTTAAATAAACAGCAGGCAATGTACTTTTAATTAGCTTAATAGATTATGTACAAAATATTTTACTTAACAATATGTATTTTCCTCAATACCTGTTGATCACTTCGCAGATATGAAAGTCGTCGTCCGTCAGTGATAACTAAGAATCGTTTAGGGGTATTTTAAATATAATAGTATACTTATTACGTTACCGTTAATAATCCTTGATGTCATTAAAATGACATAGTTGTATTTATAAGTAAATTATCCTAACATTCTAATGCTAGATTTGAACTATCTCCAAATTTTCCGTATACTTTGACAACGAGTAAGTAACATGCACACTCTGTGGATGAGGATAATAATTTGCAAGACCTTTCATAGCTTAGTCAGTCTGCAGTTACTATATTTTAAATAACAAGAAAGAATATACACATGAATGCGATTAAGGCTTAGTGTATCATAGTTTACGTTATTAGTGAGCGAAACTTGTTTAATCTTAATTTATATAAATTACGTGTCACAGTGTTTGTCCGCGATGGACTCCTAAACTACTTAACCGATTTTAATCAAATATGCATACCGTGTACAGTTTTATACAACTTGAGAGATAGGATAACTTATATCTTAATAAGTAGTCGCAACATTTTTTTTATTGCAAATTATTTGTTTAATGTCTGATAGTCACAATTACTTATTTCTTCCGAACGATACCAACTGAAGTCGATATTTGTTGACTGGATTGAGTCGGTATTCAATAGATGGCGCTGTGTTAAAAAAAAAGTTGTGTTGGTTATAACTAGAGAACGGCTGAAAAGATTCTCTTGATTTTTGTGTTTTTGGATTTGTATTCGTCGGGAATAGGATAATTAGTATTACTTGAACGGTTGAAAAAAATCACAATCCATTTGCGCTCAAATTCAATTTGATTGACTTAAATTCTGTTTTTTATTGTACACATGTAATTAAAAAATTAATTGTTTGAATTTGTGTTTATTTTAAAGTCATAAATCTGCTCGGTTATTGACTTTTAGGCGAAACAAAGTTCGCCGAGTCCGCTAGTAACAATATGAAAAAAGTGCCTATAACCAAATTAAGAAATCTCTTATAAGCAGCATATTATCAAAGTATTAAGTATATTTCAAGTTAATGTCCGTAGATACGTGGCAATGTTTTGCTTATGACTTTGTGAGCGCTCATGACGTCAGTTTTAAGACTAGTGACACGCGGAACCCTTGTCATTTCATAATCCTCTTAAGTTGTGGCAGGAAAGGAATTGCTAAATTTCCCTATCCATTCTTAACTAAATGCCTAGTTCTAATATTGAAATGTAATAATTTCTTAAAACAGGCTAGTGATGTTTATTAAAACGAAACAAAATACAATTAATCGAATTGATTAAAATCATTGTTTAACGGCGAAGTAATTGAACTTTACAGCTGCCTTCAGCATGTGCCTTCAGCATTTCAGATTATACAATCAAAAATACCAATACAAAGTACATTAAAAGGGCTGTTTAGTATTATTCAGTAAGTAAATATAAAATATCATTAGAAACAAATATTATTTTTCTAATAATTTGACCAACCCAATCGAACAGCCTGATAGCCACTAATATAGATCATTCGTAGAAAACATTCTGATAGCAGTATTAATTTGATAGAAATTAATTTAGTTAAGTAATTTATAATTAGCATCCGTAATTATTATGTACATACAGGGTCATCCTTGAAAATTATAATTAATGTTCATACATGCTACAAGCAGCCAAAAACTTTTTTTTCTACTTGAGCAAAGAAAAATATGTTATAACAAGTACGGGATACTATATGTATATTACGTATAGTACATTAATACAGGAAACAAAAACTTATTTGTTAACAAATGTGGAAGCAAGTACAAATTGTTCGCGTACTGTACGAGTTATGAAATAAAAAGTAAAAGCTACAGGTAAGCATTAAGCTCGTGGGACAAAAGCTAAATAAGTCTTATATTATGCAAACAGGCATCATGTAAGGCGTAGATTTATGGGGGAAGTTCGTTACGAAAATCGCAATCTTCTCCCCGAGGACTACCCAGCCTGCTTGTGCGTCGTATTTTCAAATTTGAGGCTTGTAAGAAAGAGAATACACACTCTGGGAATAAAGAAAAGAAAGAAGGACAACGATACATGAACAATGTAATATGTAAAGGATTCAAATGTGAATGAACTAGGCGATGATAGGTTGAAATTTTACTTACATTTTACTCGTAGACGTAAACAAATAGTTATGATATTCACATCTAAAAAATACCAAATTTTGTTTATATTATGTACCAGAACACAGGCTTTACTGCAGCCTAAGTTATTATCGGATTTTATTAATAGAAATTTATTCGAGAATTTATACGATAAAATCTTCTGTCTTATAACTGCAAGGGAATAAAAAGTTATCAATTAAAGGGTTGTATAATTAAACGTAAACTCAAGTCTAAGAAATTTGCGACTGGGACCTGATAAAATATTTATTTAAATTAATTCCTAGTCTAGGATGTTGACAGGCCCCCAGCTGTCCTTTGACAACGGTCGTAGGAAGAGAAACTGTAATCTATTACACTGAGCACATTCCCCCCGTCTTGGTTGCGCCCACATAAGTACGCGTGTCACACTTTCAACTTCATTTATTACACAATTGTAGTTTTTGTTAACCTAAAATATAACTTGAGTTACATTCAAGTTAAAGCAAATAATTATATTTGTTAAATATTCACTATTAAAAACGTTAAAAAGTTACTTAAGGAAAGCACTGACGATGAGTCTGGTCTACTTTGCGTGACAGTGTCTGAATAAATATCAACACACTCTTATTTCTAGAAATTATACCTCCCAAAAGATTCTTGAAAAAGAAATCCAGTAATGTTTTCACATCATTTAGTGGAGTTTTACCAAAAGATAGGCTCTGGTTAAAGATGCTTCCAATAGCAAGACCTAATGTCTCACCGTTTTAAAACCACCGATAATAAAATAATAAAACTCCGCCATAGTCATTAAAATTATATATTTAAGATATACCGGTAAGAGGTATATAGAAACAAAAAATTAAGTGAAGGATTGTAAGGACTTTCCATAGAGAAGCGAAATGTAATTAAATGGTACCAGTATACTAAAGGCACGGGCTTTTCGTATCAATCACTTAAGTAGCTGGTACTGATTGAACGAATATTACAAAGGCCGACATTTTCGTTCAAAGAAGCCATCGCTTCTCCGAACTTAAATAAACCTCAGACAGATATCGGCAATTTTTTTAAATTTCCTTAACTTTATATTTCCTAAAACATTTTGTAAATAAAAATTATTTAAAGACATGAACTTAATTTAATGAATGTATCTCCTGCGAGGAGTTGCTATTATGGACTCTCTTACATGAATAACATTAAATCAATTAAAATTTTCATAAATCTATCGACGGTAACTATTATTACTGGAAAATATCACGGCATGAATAATAAAAGTTGTACGTAGATCCTTTTTTGATTAAAATCCCGTACTGCATATTTTGTATTAAAGTATAGAAACTGTTTGCACAAACAGGAGCGTTCCGTGTGTTTCTATCTACATCACACTGTGAATAAATTAAACGTATACAAGAACGTAAAAGCTCCTTCCTAAATATTTTTTATTACTATACTACTACTCAATTTTTTTACATACATTCAATATTATATAATTTGTATGAACTAATTCCTGCAAATGTTATTACGACTGCTGGGAAAGATAGAAGGCAACGTAAACGTATGTAATAAATAAACGACTTATTAGTTCCACAGAGTTTTTAACGATTTATTAAATTTAATCCTATTTACACATTGAGATTAAAATAGGCTTCACATACGCCGCCGCTGTATTTCACAAACGTCCAGGAAATATTGATATCTTATTGACATGGTGACGGCAACAATCCAAATATAACGCAGATAAACTTTTAATGAATTCATTCGAAATCAAGAGACGTATTTTGAGCCGTAAATTAGAATTAAAAGAGATAACTCTTTGTCTATTCTAAACAGATTTCTATTTTCATTAAGTACATGGAGTTAGTAGTTCGCAAATTTAAATAATGTTAATTATACTTAAATACGGGTGGATTATATACGAAGACTCGAGTACTAATTTTTAAGTAGCAAATACAGATTGCAAATAAAACGACAAGTCGTAAATGTAAAAAGGGAGCTGTTTTGTCAGTTACTTCTGTGAAATTTACGTTTTTAGTTGTTTAACGAGGTTTCAAAATTTATTTGAAAAATGCCCACATGTTTGTACCTTCATTGTTTATATTTGCCTACCTGCCAACCAATACGGCGAGAGTACGATTAATAATACTGCTCGAAGATTGATGAATTGCGGCCAAAGTAGCTCGACAACCTTATTTTTTAGTGGTAAACTTATATTCCGATAATCAATACGTAAATGTACTGTACGTACTATAATCTCTTTTTAAAATACGTACATTTTATAAACAGCCCTGTAGTGCTCTTGCACATAAATGTACAAATGAAGGACTTTGTATTACTACATTGGAAAATTTCTTTGTGAATCGGTTACGAAAAATGAAAGCTTGAGTTAGTCTGAGTAGCTGCAAGCTACTATTCTCTGTCGCTAATAAAATAAAAACATTATAGCCGATTTTTAGCACCAATGTAGCTACTAATACAATATACCAATAGCATCTCGCAGTAGCTAGGAACTGTCTATTTTAGCAACCAATAAATACTCTATAAACATTATTGTAGGTAGTAAAATTATCTAGGTAATTAATTTTAGTATCTTCCAAAGTGTCAACGCTAAAGTTAAGCACTGCAACATCTTTTACTTACAAAGTATTACTACTTCATTGTGATATGGAAGCGTATCATTTACATCCAGTTGTTGTTGGTCTAGCCCATCTCCTAAATTATCTAGGGTCGACCCAGTACATTACTCTTGTTCATACATTCCTATAAGACGCTAACTCATTCAGCCCTTACACTGGACATCATTTCTTACATAATCCATCCATCGTCTCTTCGATCTACGTTACATGTCGGATAATCATTTACAACTAGATGTTAGTGAATATTATGCTACTTAATTGGACCATAATATTTATTAACAGCTTATCTTTCATCTTTGGACACAGGTGATCCAAAAATTAAAATGTTCATTACGTTCTGGTAAAGGACATTCTTTTGAGCACACGACGTGCTTGTATTCGAAAGTCCTGCTCTTTCGTAGTAGTGTAATACATGACTTGTGAGATATTACATTAATTATATCTGTTAAAACAATTCACTAATATACATAATTCTTTAACGAATAAAGGTTTACAACGTGTTTTAGAAAGGACGTGCCATCATTTCCCCCGCGACATTGTTATTATTTGTGTTGGCCTTAGTATGACGGCTTATGCTACATAGACCCTTGTCAAGCTACTATCTGTCATGTCAGTAAGAGATTTAGTAAATTTTCCTAAACGTTACCTTACGTATATATTAAGCCGGTCGTAATGCTGAGTTATGATAGCAACACCGTTCATATGTATCACCTATGATGCGATTTACATGGGTCTTAATTACGTGTAATCTTATATGAATCAAGATTAATGTGAACAAATTGTTAAGAATACCAATCGTTTCAACCTATTTAATTATTAGATTTGAAGGTATTGATTTTTTTAAGTACTAGCAAATACACCAGCACTGGTTTCATATTCACAGAAAGTACGAATATGTTAGGTTAATTGATAATTTTATTTATTTCACGTTTAATTCTTTGAAGTTTTTTTTCAAAATTTTTACCAATATTTTTCTATGTCAACGTTCAAGCGTTAATAATATTATAATTAAAAGGTGAGTATATCCAAAGAAATAAATTCATATTATTCAGAAACTTATGAAGATATTTTACATGTATCTTTCTAATACGGATATAGCAAATATTGAAAATACGCTTTGATCTTTATTTATCTGGTAAGACTCCGTAGGATATGTTATAAATATTTACTTTATTCATACACGAGCAAACGATGGGGCGACATTTTGCAAATTCAGTTACCCGAGATAATTTTTTTGAGCGTTAGAGCGAACGGGAAATTATTACGCGACCTTACAATAAATAACGCACTATCTTTTGTGTGCCGATCACAATTTTCCCCTGTCTTTGCATATTTATTTGATAAAACATATTTCATTTAAACGAATTAGATATTTTTGTACAAGAGACATCAACACTCCAAAGACAGCAAGCATAAAATTACGATTGTCTTGATTGCATGTAAACCAAAGTATTATAATATTAACTTGTTTTGAGAGTAATTGAAAAAGACAAATTGTCACGACAAGTGGAAATTCAGTGAATTTTTATAAGTTTAAAAATTATTAGTAAAGGTGCTTATAATAAACAAATTTAGTAATAACGAGTTTCATATCATTAAATGTTATCTCTGATCTATAAAGTAAGTAAATTACTTTGGGTATATTTAACTAATTTGTTGAAATACTTTTATTTTACAATTTCTCGCCTCTCATGCGACAGGATTGCCTATTCCATACTACATAGGATAGTTATCTTTCTGGGGTTAAGGTAATTAGTTACATACAATGGGAATAAAATTAAAGAACAAGTATTTGACAGTATGTCAAAATTGTAACAAAAACTATTCTTTATAGAAATTTATTATAAAAACGTCCAGTGAAATCCTGTTGCATGAATTCCGAGGTCCTTGATTTTTTGACAAATGGACGTAACCACGTTCGAAATAAGCGATTCAATTACGTGGTTTAAAACATTTAAGTACCCTCTGATGAGGAACAGTTATCAAATGTTGACAAAGTTGTTTAGAGTTGCATCCCTTACAGAATTTACAGTATAAAGGAGGTTAATGGCGTGTTGCCCAGACGATAATTCATCAATCTTGCCCGCTCTATTATCGATCATGCCAAGCTTCATAATGCACTGGCAGATTAATGGTTCTTTGAGAGCATTGCCACTCTTTTATCTTGCCACTTAATGTAATATTATTTAATGTTTCTTATCTTTCTGCGGAATCTTTTTGAATTAAACAAAATTGATCGCCGATCAACATATTTAATATTAACATTATTTCTTTATTGTTCATAATATGCACATACGAAAAGCTTAGCTCCATTATTAAAGTACAGATAATCAATTTTCGTAAAATATTCTTTATGCCGTAAGTCTTCATGCCTTTATTCAAAGTAAAGAGATTGTTTTATTTAAATCTATGTAGTTAAGCCTCGTTGACGACTTTTGCGATTTGATAGTAGTCGCAAATGCGGAATAAACTAAAAGAAAAATTTCGATATGAATGTTAACATAAATTATTTAAGAAAAGAGAAAAAGTTAAGAAAAAGAATAGGAAAGGAAAAATCATTTTAAACCAATTTTAAACAAGGTGTAGTTAAATCAAGAATACTTTTGTACTTCTTTAATGTAACAATAATAAACAGCTTACGCTTTTTTATTTATTCTGCCTGCCAACAGAGATTTAAAGCAAGGTCAAATTGATTTTCGCTTAACATTTAACGTTGCTATAAATTACTCAACAACTGTGTGCTTTTGTCGTTTTATAATTTTTTGTCTACTGTCGTATAGCATGACTGTATTAAATAATCGTAATTTTTTTCGATTACCCCTAAATCAAGTTCGTTGCTACGACATTTAAAATGAAGGCTTTGAAGAGGTATTTGGAGGTTGTTTGACAAACTTATTTCTTATACTTCAGTATAATTTCTTCGGTATATGGACTGTTTTATTGAACTTAAAAATACCTTTTGGATGTATTACCTTCTATTGTAATATTAATAACAATTTTTAAGGTAACAGGATTGGAAAAGTGAGATATTAGTAATGTTTACAGAATTTTATTTATTGATATGATGTACTAAAGAAATAGAAGTTATCTTCACCTTGGCTTTTCGGATCAACTCTCGTCCTCAGTTTAACATGAAGGAAGTACCCAGAAGTCAATATGTTAACAGTAGGAACATAATTGCTACCAGGATTTTTTTTGCTGTCTTTGTTACGATTGGAATTGCTTTATTTTTAACAATATATATTTTATAAGACAACGCGTAAGGTATACCTTATGTTAATTGTGTATCGTAAGAGGCTGTATTTCTAACGAATCTTACGTTAATGAAATAATGTAAAAGCGCGTGTGAAAATAAGGCAGTTAAATTATTAATATATGAAAAAGGTATAATATAAAATAGTATATTAGTTCTTATTAATCGAAGAGAAAATAGATAGTAATTAAAAAAGATTATTGTGCAAATACAATTTCTCGGTCTATTTTAATGAGCAGATTGCTGCTTTATCTTTTTCGAGACCTTTATGGGTCATCGCATCTCTGACAGCGTTACAAAATTTTCTCTAAATTGCCTCCGGGCTTCATTGTTCTCAAAGAAAATAGATATTATGGCTGCTAATTTGCGAAGACTTTGAGAGTAATTCTAAAGCTTTAAGTGTGTCAATATAATAACAAGTTTGCTTTCACTGCATAATGTTATCGAGGAATTTATAATGGTAGTTGTTGTGACGTAGGATACTGTTTCTGACAAAGTCATTTTATGTTCTAACTTCGAAACATTTACCGATGATAATTTTATCACTGTTACTGTGTACACATCTACATGCTTTATTTGTAAATGAAATGTAATAATCATCATTGTCATTTCTTTCACAAATTATCCAGATGGACGGGGCATCTAAATATTTCGGCATTATTGATAATAACTTTGTATACATACCGTCTAATAAAGATATAAAAAATATGAATGTATTAGTCTAGCATATTAATCAACTTTTTAGCAGATTATTAAAGTTATTGGCACTCATTAAAGTCATTGAAGTCAGTTAAAATAATGAATGGTGTGAAATTATAAATCATTCCACGTTTATTAATCATATTCATCAATTACTCAATGTTGTACCGCTTATATTTTTAATATTAACCTAACCGTCCATTTGGATTTCTGTCAAACATTTAAATAATAATAAATTTTAAATAGTCAACCCTGCGATGCGCCGCTGATGGTTTAATATGAAATCAGTTTATTTCTAATGGATACGTTGGAAATGTCTAACATTTGTGGGGAATTAATAATAACTTTAATATCCTACCTTGCAAATAGTGATAATTGTGTTTTCACATTGCTTTTTAGCAGTGAAAATAAAAGCTACTTTAGTATCTATCTAGACGGCAATAAAAACTCTCTAATCATAAATTATATTTACTATCAGATTGTACTTATGTTTATATTAACAATGACTTGTCTTTAAAACACATGTAAATTTAGTTTGAATCAATAATTATTATATGCATATATAACTTATGCGGATTGTGTATTTATAAAACATTTTACTTATTTTATTACAACTGTGTATAATTTATGTGTTTTAATTTCAGTAAAAATTTCAAAAGCTCCTTCTTTATAAAGTATAAGTTCTTGGAAAGTTCTTTGCAGGAAAAATGAAAATGTGCAACACCGCAATTTTTAATTAACCTGCTCTTTAACTGACCGAACAAAATGTCAGTTTTTCTTTTCTATGATGTAATTAATAACACAAAAGTTGATTTAACTAGAAGCAGACCTTTGGCCGCTCGTGAGGTTTGGATCTTTGTGAAGATTCGTCGTTGACTTTGTTGTCACATGCATCTGGCTTCATGTTTGTGGGTCCACGATAAATTATGTGACCCTCTGTTAATACATATCCTAACAGTATATTTAATGGTAAAGACAAGTTAATATTTTAATTTATTTTGTAATTAAACCATCACGTACAATCTAAACATACCGAAAAGATCACACCGGAGAATGAAGTAATTTTATGGAGCGTAGAAAACATTTAATTATATCCAAAAGATTACATACAATACAACATATAAAAAAATATGTAATAAATATTAAATGTCAATACGCGTGTACCTGAAACCTATTGAAAGTGAAAGCTATTACATTATACAAAAAGATTAATCATACAGTTTATAAGATATAAATTATATTTTGTATTAGACGAAGCAACGAGACAAGAGAGACTTATCTGATGGTAAATTATGTCCCTCCATTACAACGTCCTGCTAGTTAGGATAATATACACAGCAGCCTTCAAACCGGAAGACTGCAATGTTGGTATATTCAACAGACTCCATTCATAATCTGTTTATTTTTAACGTAATCTTTAAAAACATGTAGGTATACTATTTTCATGTTTAATAGAACACGTTTAAAACTAACCATGTATTTTATCCAATATAGTAAAAACGTAAAATAAAAAAATTTAGTTACAAAAAAAACATATGTTCGAGTACAAGATCCCGTCTTTAGCCTAAATAAGTACTACATTAGCTTTGCCAGAAGATCTTATCGAATAATTTATAGGGTTATTATACTAGACCGAACGTTGCTGTATTTTGCTTAAAATAACGTACAAAGATCTGTAAAAGATTATTATTATATTCTAGATTATTTATATACCCGGTAAATGTTAAAAATTGTTGTTTCATTCTTTAAATGAATTTAACTGTAGTTTAATTCTGAACTTACATTCGTGTAAGTTTTAAACATACACATTAACTTAAAAAAATAGGTACGTAATCTTAGTAAGTACCTAAATTCGTTTAATTAATTGTTAGCTGTTTATATATATAAATTCCGTAACATTATTTCTAATTAAAGCAGTAAGGATAGATCTAATAGCAAGCTGAAAAAACTCTAAGCTCTCTAAACTATAGGGCTAATAGCGTTTCTATTTATGATGAAAATCTTATTATAATCTATAATGGAAAATTAAGACATTGTATGTTATTTTAGAGACTGGAGCGTCTACACACTTATATATTGTTTACTAACATATTAAAATAAAACAAGCCTCCTAGAGGGATTTTAAAGGAAAGTAATTTTTCTGCCGTATATGTGAATAAGGGTATTATCATATAAACATGAAATAATAAATGTAGGATCCATAAACAATCATAAAAAGACTGCTCAGTTTATTTAAAATAATTAGATTTAAGATAAATACGTAATTCTCTGCCACTAGTACAATAATAACGTAAATTTTCTGTAAGCTTTACTTAGTATTGTAATTCTTTAAGAGTCAAATATTCGTAATATTCCAATTCTATTGTCGAATTAAACAAATACGTATCAAAAAGTTTGATCTTCGAAATTTAATAAGACTTAACATTTGATTTAAAGCTTCAGCAAACGTTAAATGTCAACCTTAAAGTCCGTTGTGGTTGGCTCGAAACTTCGAGATCGTATTTAAGACATATTTGCTTAGGACAAAACGATGATGTCAAATATTTGAATGAGGTAATGACTGAATGTTCTCCTCAAATACGCCAAGTAGCTCATCGTGCTTTTTCTCCTGTAGGGGATGAAATGAAATTACTTTTCATTAATGGTTTTTAAACTCATTACCGTAAATAACTCCCCTTATATACTATTTATGTTAAGAGCCAGATCTTTAGTAAAAGGTCGTCGTGACCTTATGGATTAATAAATAATGCTTCCTCAACAACTGGCTCTTAAAAGTAAAGGAGGTACTTCCATTTTTTATTATACATTATTATTACTTAATATGTATCTCTGAGGCCGTGATATCCGAGTGGTTTGGGAATATGATGACTTTTCCGAGTTATGTGCGCTTTAACATATTAAATATCACTGGCTATATCCGCCAACCCGCACTTGTCAGCGTGGTGGATTAAGGCCAATACACTTATTATAAGAGAAGGCCGAGTCCCTGCAGTGGGAAAATATAGAAGGCTGAAAAAAATTTATCTCTTTATTTTATTACAAACCAGTGATATATCAAAACGGAAAAATATTTATCCGAATTATTCTAAGCATGAAACATTATAATGTCCACCGGCAAAAATTTTGTTAGTAACAAAAAAAAATACGGTGGTGTTGATAAAGAAAACAAAAACATCGAAAACAAATATTTCTACATGGGGTGTATCCCGTCGATACGAACTCTTCAGCGATACAACGTTTCATCAACTGTGTCAAATATTTGTCGTCGCTGCGAAGAAACAACGCTCAGTCCTAAGCAAACATGTACGGAACAACCCCGCGGTCGGCTATTGTTACACAGCACGAGTACGCGCGAGTGCGGCACGTAATAAGAAAAACTCTACGTCTCCGTTTACACCGACACCGGCTAAACTATTAACGTGCTCTTTACGTTTACTAACAAAGGAAAGTGTTTAAAGCACTTGTTTAAACAACCACCGTCAAGTCTTTTGTCTCAATTATGATTGTAATTAATAAAATTTAAATAGTTTAAATTAAATCTAAATTCTTTTTAAGGGAAGCTAGAGTACGGTCTTGGTCTTTTCGGAATATATTTATTTCTTTTATATTTAAATAATAACCATTCGTATCTCTTATTGATTGTTAAGGTATTGCCACAAATTGCCGTTAAAAATGTATTCAATTATTTCCTTGACCATTACATCGGGATGGTTTTATTTGAATTGCTGAATCTTTTAATAAAACCCATAATTCAATATCGCGATTCTTTTAATACAAGCTCGAAGCAATCAAATTATGGTAATAGGCGTAGTCTATCGGAGAATAAATTAACATATTTGTTTTGAAATTGCCGTGGAGTATTCAGATATCGTTCCAATTTTCTCTGGAAAGTTAGGTATTCTATTCAAATTAACACAGACAATATTGAATACTGTAATCTGTCAATTGTCAGATAAATGAATGTATATGGATGAGAGACCTACCTCCACACGCCTGCGCACTTCATTATCCTGACACTTGCAGGAAAAGCTTGCTGTTACCCTTGCACTTTACATGGTTTAATAACTGAATCCATTTCAGTTCTAACAACTAACAATTCTTCTATTTTAACAAATTCTGAGACATAAAATTTTTATTGAAAATTCTGAACTGTCTGTGACCTTTCTAGCAATCTCAGTATATTTTGTTTTCTGATATCATTATATAAACATTTGAACGTATGTAAATTAATATTTACCATAGAAAAATAAACGCTAGTGTGACGTGTTAATTTAGTTAAATTTATACATATTATTAATACCAAAACTTGTTTTATAATTGTATACATAATGAAGGGGTTCAGTAAGACCTTTACAGATACGTCCAATCATTTATCATATTGAGGCTACATCATCAATTCATCTAAGAAGACCAAACTTTGTTTAGGTGCACTTAAAGTTAAGTAAACGACAGGATAGATCGAATTTCAAGCAACTTACGCTTACTTGGAACTTAGTAGATGTTTATAGTTGATGGTCGATAGTTCGTTTTGAAGTTCGCAAGAAACTAACGATCAACTAATTTGCGGGACCACCAATCTTTACCTCAACAAGCACGTCAAAGTTGTAAATCCGACGGAAGTTTCTTCAAGTAGAGTAAACTTAACGAAACTTATTTATTATTTCTGCTCGAATATTTGCATTTCAAGATAACAGGTAAGTTTTCTGCGCATAGTTTTTAATATAAAAGTATTATCAAAACAGCTTATTTACCAACAATATGAATACAGTTGCATAAAAATCTTAAAATGTGAAAATATCTAGCTATACTTTATAATTAATATATGTGTCATAGTTTATGCATACATATAATGAATATATGTATACATAAACTTAATAAGAACAATGTGTAAAAAATAAACACATTGATATTTAAAAGTACTCAGTGGACAAATAAACGGATTTATCTATTTACATCATGAGGAAGGAAGTTGAACATAGGTTCTGTCGTTTTCTGTATTTCAGAATTAAATTAGACAATAATTATGATAATCAGTAAATTTTGTCGTTTAAAATACAGAAGTCACTATTGTTCATGTTCATCATTTTAGTCAATCAAAGTTATTAAATCTTTTATAAGTATTGTTAGTAGTATCATTGCAATCTCAATATAAGTTATATAGAGTTTTTACGTGTTTATAAATAAGGATATTTATTTATGATAATATAAAACATCTAATATTAATAACACTATATCTTGACTAACTATACCTTAATGTTCTAAAGGGACTTTTGACTGAAGAAAACTACACGAGAGCGAATTCAAGATTTGCAATGTTCAACTGTAAATATTTTTTTATTCATGCAAAATTGTTTTGTTTTATAATAATAAAACAAATTCCTCGTATGCGGTTAAGCAGAACAATCTAATAATGTCGTCCCATGTAAAGAGTAATAAGAAATTAGTTCAACACACAACAACATAAAAATAACACATGTTTAATAAGCTTGACGTTAATATATAATATCTACAAAGTAGTAGCCTTTTTAAAACTAAAATATAAATTAACAAAATTACCACAAGTCTGACAAGATTAAGGTAAAGCAACGCTGTTTCACATATTTTTTTCAGAAGTATTTGCCTGTGGTAATATTGCTGCAAAGTTTCTTAAACATAAACTCTTGCAATTCGTTTATTAAAAGCGCAAAAATAAATAACTAGTTATAACGTCTTAATTTTGTTCTAATTAAAAATGAGAGACAACCTGAATGAAGGTTTACATAATTTTTAATGTAGCTGCCTTTAGCGCAGCTTATGTTATATACAAGAAAACCACCATTTCAATAATTTACACTAACTTTATATAATTAAAGTCGACAATGAAGTGTTTTATTTAAAACTACATTTACAATACATTGTATTAAAATTATATAAAAAACATGAACTATTCAAGTAACGGCTTTCTCCATTCTTTTCATTCTTTTGAACGAGAGATAACAGCGCCTGATATATTTTATACGGCAACGGGTGAAAAAAAGGAAATGAAAATTATGTTTAGACGAGAGAATTTCAGATATAGGGAGAAATCTGCTCTTCTAATAAAGGTCCTGATTTACATTAATGCAACTATGTTGAGTGATATTTTTGCCCAGTTTTAAATTGATCCAAAATTCATGCATAAGGGATATTCTAAAAAGACGAAGATTATAGCTTACACTAACTCCTTACAAAATGTACATAATAAACTTCAATATTTAAAAAAAGTATTTGAGCAAATATCCAAGAAATGGTAATATTATATTGTGACGTCAGATCAGAAACACGAGTTTAAATAGAAATCGTGGCTGGTCGAAGTTTTATCAGTAATTAAAGCGCATGTTAAAAATAATATTGAATTAAATATTAATGATCTGTTCAGGTATAAACATACATTACTTCAATAGTTAAGTAATGGTCAGTGCTTATATTTAAAAATACACAAAATTAATGACTAAAATTTAAAAGAAAAATAGTATAACTTATGCAATCAAACTGACCAAATAGGAATTAAATTACATGTAATAATTTTATTTTATCTTTTGGTCACCTTACTAATTAATTAACAACTTATATTTAATTTTTGATGCTTGGCCCTAAAATATGATAATATAGTATCGTAACAAAAACATGTTTAGAATAAGCCATGGTTTATTTATCCGTGTCTTCCGCAATATTCAGATAATATTAATTATGTATAAGTTTTATGATTAATTTTTCCCGAAGTATATACTCGTACATCTAACTACACAAGTCAAACAAAACTAAATGAATAAATCGAAGCACGTCTAAAGCCGTGTTTACACTGAACAACGCTGCATTATATATTATATTTGCACTGTTACTACGTCTATTTAATTATCAAAAAATATACAGAAAATGACAATAGCGATACAGAATAAATATCATATATAATGCTATATTGTCTGCGACGGTGACAGACGAATAATTGCTTTGAAACACACGATGTTATAACAAGTGCACGAAACACGTTATATATAAACGGTGAAGGCCTTGAAAATCGGTAGCTGATAACTGAACACAATGTGGAAAACACATGTACTGCTGTCCATAGCGACATTATCGATAGGTGTATTATGTTCAGGTACGTAATCTCAATTTATAATAAATCATTTTAATTTATGAAGGTGATTCAATTGCCACGTTACAATTTGGCGACTAAGAGTATTTATCCAGAACCATATTACGCTCTTCGCCTACAGAAATTGAATTTTATATCTCGTTAACTCAGTAATTAAACTAACCCGTCTTAAACGGGCACAGAGTAATATTTACATACAACAAATAAACGATAGAAAACATTGTCATTGTCTTACCCAGATCATCTACTACCCCAGGTACAAATCATTATTAAAGCCAGACTTACAAACTCTTCTTCTTATCGAAGAAAATTTATTTTATTTATTACTAATTAATTAAACTATAGGATCAATGATTTAATTAGTAAATAATGTAAATCCTAGGCATTACTTACACTTTCTTAAATACATTCAATAATTTTAATTTTGCTGTTCATCAGATAATATAATTCACGAATCATTCGCCGCGTCCTCTTCTTCATCGTCTTCAAGCTCTTACTCATCTCAATATGATACTAGTAGTGAAGGTAATGAAATGAAAAAAGTAGATTGTTTAATGATGGATGGAGTGACTGGTATGATTGCAGCTGTAATAAATCTGACAGTATTAATAACAAAAAATAACAGTTAAAGATTGGAGTTGTAAACTTATATCTACACCGCTAATATTGTGTAAATATGACTAGGAATAGCCCTAAAACTATTGGCATTCAGTGTCTCTGTAAAAAAGTAACTTTTAGATTTTATTATGATACAACGTAAATCAAAAAGAGCAAGAGTGTAATTAGGCAACTTTGTTTTAACAGATACGTACGACTGCAGTGGACCCAATGAATATTATGAAGATTGCTCCTCAGAGTCCGGTGACACCGATGATTACTGTCAAACAGGGTGTCAATGTGAAGATAATTACGCCCGTGATGGGGAAGGAAACTGTCTTCTGGTCGATGACAGTAAGTTATTATTATAAAACTTTCCTTAGCCATAAAGACATGATTGCAAGTATCTTATTCGTCGTATTTTTCTTCTAATTGTTTATTTATCAAAACCAAAACCGAATAGATTGGTGAGTAGTAGATCAATAACATGTACTAACACTGAAAAGAAATTTGATTCGCGTCACAATTACGAGAAGTTACTTATTGATAAATAGAGTCGTATGATAATGTCACACTTGCCCGTGTACGTGATCGTAAACGAGTAATACCATACCGACATAATATTGTTGACACTTGTTTATATTTCAATAAGTTTACTATTAAATTATACTAATAGTATAAGTGGATAAAAAGTCAAATCGAACATAAGGTTAAGTCTAAGGACATTCGCTGCAGCGACAGCTCATCAACAGAGGTGATAACTATTTCACTTTTCCGTCCATAATAATACAATAACTGGCAAACTTATTTTACAGAAAAACTTTTAACTAATTAATATTGTACATACATTACCCTTGCGGTATACAATAAAAAGCATGTATCTTAATTTGAATCAGCCACTGACGTCACTACAACTGAGCAAACTTGCATTACAACATCATCACCAGCTGATTCTGATCCAAACGTAGCTTTAGAAAAAATATGGAAAGGAAATGCTGCCTTTACTCAGAAATTTTTAGAGGTAACTACTAAATAGGTAACTCGTAAACGTCAGAATTAAACTATAACTTTAAGATTGAATAATTTTAATAATGTGAAAGTAAGAAGTGAACATGTAACTCTAAAAGTTAAAATATGAAATAACAAAAAAATATAAAGCGTTAACCATCAGAAAATAGGAATATCTGCATTGGCAATGCAAAGGCTAATATGAAGTAGATAATACTTATAAAATTAATTATTCATAATATACTTTCGGAGAGGTGTTCAGAATAATTCACACAAAAATAAACATTAGAATATGTTACATTCAGAAATTTATTTTATTTATGTTAATAAATACATTACACAGTTTCATTTAATTTATTTGTTTCAAGTCATCTAAAAACTGTCGTCCAGTTTTATAATTGTTTACATAAAGTGATGGCATGATAATTTAAATCATATTTGTTACATATCTTGTCTGTTCTTTTTTAATTTTAGTTCAAAACTAACGAGGATCCGAACAAAAGCTTCATCGCATCACCATTTTCAGTGTTACTGCCTCTAGCACAACTGGATTTATTTGCAAATGGAGGATCTTACGATCAAATTTCTAGAGTTCTTAACATTAACAATAAGGATCAGGTAAATCATAAACTTTATTTTAATTAATATTTCTCTAATGACATGATCAAATACATTTCAAAGTTAAAGTTTTCTCAAAGTTAGATAGTATGGGAATGTCACATTGCATTTGATACCCTGAACCTTTAAGAAGACGTAATAATTATGAAAGTGTATGTGAATAATGAGCAAACTAAAACTTTATAGTTGCAAGTGAAGTCAGAAATACAAAGCTGTTTTTTATTAAAAAGTCGTGTTTCAGATACGAAAAGGCTTCAGGCAACTGTTGGATAATTTTAAATCGCCAAAGAACGTCACACTGTTGTTAGGTCAAAAAATATATGGCAATATACAATTTGAATTTACCGACGATTTCGAATACCAGACTAAAGTTTACTTTGATGCTAAAGCAGAAAATTTAGACTTTACTCAAAGCGAAAAAGCCGCAAAAGTAATAAATGAATGGGTATGTAAGAGATAAAATGAAATTTCAATTGTAACTCACTAGAATTTCTTGAAATATGTATAAAATTAAAATCTTTTTTCAGGTGAAAAAACAGACTAACGGTCTAATTCCAAACCTTGTAGACCCGAGCCTATTAGATGCTTTAACACGATTGGTTTTAGTTAATGCTATTTATTTCAAAGTAAGGGTAATAATTAAACATAAAATAATGTACGAAATGCAAAAAAAAAATATATGATTTTTAATAATTTCAGGGTGATTGGCTAAGACCATTTAATCCGAAAAACACCCAAAAAAAAGATTTTTACATTACACAAAATCAAAAATCTACGGTTAATATGATGTATCAAAAAGGAAATTTTAGATATGGAGAAAATCTTGAACTAGGAATAAAGGTATTTTAATGAAATTACTACATATTAAGATAATGTACCTGACAGAAGAAAGAAAATAAATGAAACTCAAACCAATAGTAATTTTTTTTTGTTACAGGCTTTGGAGCTACTGTATAAAGACAGCGATTACAGCCTCCTCTGCCTATTACCGACATCAACTAAAACTTATTCTTTAGAAGGTGTAGCTCATAAACTACAAGATCCTAAAACTTTTGAATCTATAATCGATAATTTGAGATATGAGGAAGTCCGCGTCTATTTGCCGTCGATTGAAACCTCAACTACAACTGACTTAACAAAAATCTTTCAGGCGGTAAGTTTACTTTTAGATGTCTTAGACTTACACCTTAAATTATAAATTCACTGTAAGTAATATCAAAAGTGAGAGTAAATTCAAAATTTTCTTAGAATAATTTTGTTACGTATTTTTTGCTACATATGAAGTGATGAAAGAAATTAAACAGTTCCCCGTATGAATTTATTTTCAGGTGAATGTTACCGATGTTCTCAATCCGCAACGATCTAATCTTAGCGGAATACTAAAAAAATTTGAACCACTTTTTATATCTGCAGCGATTCAAAAGGCAGTTGTAATTATCAATGAACTAGGTTCCGAAGCAGCTGCAGCTAATGGTACGTATTACAGCATATTTTTATTAAATTTTATATATTAACATGGTTTTATAACTTTTCAATCGCAATCTGACAAATAGAGAAAAGGCTATTTGTGGCTGCTGAAAGGTGGTGTACTAGAACACTTGCATTTATGGAATTTATACAATATTTAACGCAATTTTAGGCAGTAGGAAATAGGTGAAATAATGATTATTTTTTACTTAAATCGATTTATTAATCTTAAGTAATAACACATTCGTTACATAGACATCTCTTATTTAACAAACATTGAGTTCAACGCATACATTGGACCTTATGAAAAAACTAATTGTAAAAAACTAGTATTTACTTGATGTAAACTCGATGTCATATTTATTTACAGCACTAAATTCTACTTAAGCATAACTTAAAGTATAGTATTAATAACTTAAGTAAGTAATAAATAAAATATAGTAAGTAATAACTTAAAGTATAGTATTATATAGTATGTCCAATTAGCGATAAAGTATGTTCTTTTTGCAGCTGTAGTTGGGCGAGCTAATGCGATGCCTGTGCCTATCAATGAACCCAAAGTTTTTGAGGCGAATCGTCCATATTTTTAATATATATTATATAAAACATATGTACTTTTCTGTGGAGTTTACTTCAGATCGTAAACAATAGGTTTTGATTACAATTGTTCCACTGTGTAAAAAAATTAACTAAAAACGAGAAACTAAATTCTGTAAATACGAATGTTATAAGTAAATTTTCTTCAGGATTTTAGCGAAAGCAAAAGATTAGATAAACATTTTACTACTACATATTATATTATTATTATATTTAGGGAAGTTGTATTTTTCCAGAGATTATAATTGGGCGTTCTGGGTCTTTACCAATCAAAGAATATAAAGTTTTTGAAGCAAACCGTCCGTTTTATTACTTTATAATGTACAAAACAAAGAATATACTCTTCGGCGGAGCGTTCGTGGGAACATGACCTTATTTTAATTATTAATACTGTAGTGGACGTTTTGATTTATTTATAACATCTATGAACAAAATTAAATATTATAATAATAAGGTATTTTTATTTTATGACATCGTGTGTAGTAGAGCTTTGAGATTCATTAGCTTCAGTTTTTATTATTTCTTTCAGCAATAGTTGTCGGTACCACATCAGTACAAATCAGTCAGCCCAAAGTTTTCGAAGCGAATCGTCAATATTATTATTTCATATTATACAAGAAGAATATTCTTTTCTGTGGAGCGTACACTGGGACGTAATATTTACTCATACGATCCTGAAATCGGTTACATATAAAAATTTTGATTAATAAACAATTACATAGTGTTGGATGTTAGGTTATAATGAAATTAAATAGATTCGATTACTTTGCGTAATTTTATTTCATTATACATAAGATGCGAATTTTAATAGATTTGTCCGACTTTACGATTCACAAATAATAGTATACACACGAGTATGAACATGTTAGCATAAGAATGGTATTAAGATTAGAAATCATTGTCTTTGTGGTGCAAAGGTTAAACCCCATAGGGTTTAGACTTAAAGCATACCCTATATACCCTAGTTTATAATACGAACATACCTGATTTAATTTCGGAACCATACGGAACGATTATTGCATATTGTTCCGGCTGTTAAGTATATATAGCATTAATATTCTTTCCCAATATACATAAAGTATATACACATACATATTACTTTGAGTATATTGAACAAGGGCGCCGTTTCATTGTCACTTAACATCATGAAATTGAAGTCAAATATTAGTCCCTTATAATAAGACTAGTGGTATATATTATTATAATACTTAAAACTTACTAACTAAGTAATATTTAAAACGAAAAGAAAATTATCTTAAATTAAAATAGTTATCGCACTCGATCTAATATAACTTTTATTTTCAGCTGTTGTCATCAGGGCTCTTTCAGCTTCTATTGGTGGACCTAAAATATTTGAAGCCAATCGCCCTTATTACTATTTCATAATGTATAAGAAAAATATTATTTTCTGCGGATCGTATACAGGAAAATAAAAATATATTTTTTTAAGAAGTTTTATATTACACAAAATATCAGAACTTTCTATTTATTTTTGTTGAAACTAAAAATATAGTTTTTAGTTTTAATCTAAACGTGGTTAGTTATATAGAAAAACAATCAAAACATTTCGAGAGATCATAATTTAAAAATGATGTAATGAAACCCAGCAATAATTATTAATAAGAGTTCATGTTTATTAACAGGTAATATTTTTTTAATTTTATAAGTGAATCTTTTCTGTACGAGTTTCAGCCAATTTGTACAGTTTACTCTGCATATAAATAAAACTACAAGTTTCTATAATTAAATAAATGTAAATTTTACAGATTTTAGGGCATTTATTTAATTGTTTATTAACCATCGAATATGCTATCTGCGTTAATACATATAATTATTAAAATCTGTTAAAAATTACATTTTCGCGAAGAAGAATTAAAATTTATTGCGTGCAGCTAAGATTAGAATTTTATGTCAAATGGGTGGAGTAACAAGGAATGTTTTTGATAATAGAGGAAGAAAAAGACCAAAAGCAACGATATTTGGATTGTGTAAGAGATGATATGCAATGTAAGCGTGTGAATGATGAGTTAGCATGACTCAAAATAAATTAGGAAATGGACAAGACAATAATGAAGTAACATGTTTAGGAACATATCATATATTAGTTACAATTTACATCGATAATATTTCTCATATATTGTCAAAACCGCTACAAACTACAGAACAAATATTAGCACATATTTAATTCATTCAAGAATACTTTTGAATCATATCAACAAGAGTTTTGGAGAAGTTTTGAACTTAGAAATGTGTAATTGACAGTTGTTTGCTTTCCCGTTACTTTAGTACTTTGGTCAATAAGGAAAAGATATCGGGATTCATGACGAGACGTTTATTTTTTATGAACCATGTTACTTTTTATTACATTTTTATGTAATTCATAGTTAACGTTATATAAGAAATTCCAGAAGACATTTTTTTTTAAGAATTGTTATTGCTATTTTATGTCGCATATAATTTTGTATCATTTCAAAGTACATAAATGAATAATGCATAGTCGATGTCCCATAAGGATATCTCCGATGTACTTCTATTTCAAACAATAAATATGAATACATAGTGCCTGACTTAGTATTGAGGCTGGTGCTCCCACGGGCAAAGCTTGTGATATTCTCAAGGAACTTTCCTCATAAATTCTCGCCATATATGATGCTTGTTTTGCATTATACAAGACTTAGTTGGCTTTGTTCCACATGTTTGACAGGTAAGTCAAAATATATGACCCTTAGTGTCAGTGTTTTATATTTTCGTAAGAACCCACTCATACAATTTCATATAAGGAAAATACACATTTTTTTCTATAATTGGTCGCACTTGTATGTATCTAGGCCTCTACTAGACCAGGCCTTTCAGATAACTAAAGTCCAGATAAGATATTGTTTTCCGTAACGACTTCATAGAACGTTAAATCTAAAGTTAAAGTATCTCGGGCACGATATGCTTTCAATCGATAAAACATTGGGCCATAATGTCGAAATTTACTGCGATATCTAAGGAGATAAGGGATTTCTCCGCTTCGCTTTTGATTTTCAAAATGTACCTATTCGTCCTCCAATAAGTCGAGAGGTATCTTGAACTTTCACGGTTTTTTTTAACTATATTACTTTAGCATATCTTATCGTTATTAGTGTGTTAAAAATATTATTTGTAGAGTTTATGTTATAAATAAGACATAAGTATTCATAGAATTAATGAATAAATTTTTTCACTTTAATTAACTCAGTTAGTAGTGTACTTGCCAATTGCCTACTGGTTGTGAGTTCGATTCCCGCCACGGACATATTTGTTCAGAATCTGAGTTTTTATGTACAATATCTTTATTTAAAAAAAAATATTTAAGTAGTTTATCAGCTTTCTAGTACTCATAACACAAGCGAGTATACTCTGCTTACTTTGGAACTAGACGGTGTTGTGTGAATTGACTAAAGATATATATTTATTTAAAAAATAAAAGATACTATTCATATGGCATGTGGCAAACGAATCAGAATTAAAGAACTCTATAAAAGAAGAAAGGTCTCCGATATAAGCATAAGGATTGCTAAACTTAAGTGGCAATTCTCAGGATATATAGCCAGACCGATATGGTGGTGTTTTTTCATGGTTGGGTGAAACCGCTGGATACAGCACAGGAACGATTGGAGTGGAGATCTATGATTGGAGGCCTAATACTAACAGCAGACATCTTTCAAGCAATGATTAGGATGATGTTTTAATTAATTCTCCCATTATAATGTCTTAAAGTTTGCAGCAATTTACATATAAGAAGAACGTTACTGTTTATATACATATATAAAACAAAGATCACTTCCAAATCAAGCAGATAGCTCCGAGATATATGGAACCGTTTTCCTGTACGAGGCCAGGTTATCTCTTTCCATACATTTTTAAACAGATAAATGATAGTGGCTATATAAATGTATTCAAGTTTCTTCCGATTGGCGCTGTCTCTGCGAAATCATGCATGTGAAATGCTTCTACACAAAGTCGTCTTATTTATTAAATGTTTACATATATCTTTAGCTAATGTTAAATGTAAACTTTTTCTTGATTGTAATAACGTAAGCATCTCTTGTAACTACAATTTTTCAAATAAACATCAGATTAAATTCTTAACAGACCAAGACATCAAGACAATTATCTTGTTACTACATCTACACACTTATTCTTTATATTAGTTTTAAATTCGCTCGGATTTACCAGAAATCTCTTAACATAGACAAAAAAATAGACCCAAAAAGCCTAATTACTATTATGGCGTGAAGTAGCTTTAGACTTAGTCTTTCTCAATTTATTCCGCTCTGTCTATTGGGTATTTAAAGTTGTGATAGAAATTGTCAAAAAGAAATGTCATATACGCTTTACTTTTACTTATATATTTTCGTGCGGCTTAAATTATTTTTGTGTTGTTTTGGTTTTTTTCGTATAAAAAAAATTATAAATTTACTTTTTAACATGTAACGTATGAATCCGATATTATTTAGAAATTCATTACTATATATTATAACTATTAAAAAAACAAGTCACGAAACGAAAAAACGAAGCTTAGGTGATTATACTTATTGAGGTCAACGGTTAAAATTATATATACCCGTAATGGTAGATTTGAACGTGATCTGTATATTAAAAAAATTGCAGAAAAAATTCACAGATTTCATAGATCTTTAAATATGTAGCAGCAATATTGCTACTGAAGAGTAATCAATTATGTCTACTTGCTAAACGAAACTGTGAAGTAAAATTTTATAATAACATATTCAACTAAATATATATGAAATATTCTTGTATAGTAAATGTATATGAAATATTCTTTTATTTTAATCGACGAGATGGCTGAAACGTTCTCCTGGTGATCACGAAGCTCTTCGTCGCTTCTAGACTAGATGTTAAATGTCTTTTATCCCAGCAATTTCGCTAGATTTTTTGATACTGAAAGAGAAATCTTCGAATAACATTTGACGGTAGAAATAGAACTAGCGATGGTACCTACATAGAGGATAAATATTGCAGAAAGCTACAATAGAGAAACCTATCACCACACCAGCAAAATTCAGCAGCATTTAATATGTTATGAACTATCGTAAGAATGCTTCATTAATAGTACCGTATAATGTCCGAAATGTTGCTTTGCGAACAAAAGCGTGAAAATTAAAGCGTTTAGTGAATTATTTCAATGTACAAGCAAAATTTTATTAAATGTACATTCTTACCTACAAATAAGATGGCAAAAGCGAGACGCGAATCCAATTTGTACCTGCGCAAATTGTGGTCAGTTTGAGGCTTACAATTTATTCACACTCTCATCCTGCATGATGTCGGTCGAAACGTCTATTTATAAATGCCTGGAGGGCTGGCAACAAGCCAGACTCGAACAATATCATCCATGCACACGTATCTATTGAAACACTTAAGCTGCTTATTCTCATACTTGACAGATATGTGAAAAGTGAAAGGTATTAAAGCTTATTACGAGGCGAGCACGCCAAGCTCATTATAACTTGTCTACTAAACATTTTATTAGATTAGTGTCAAGGACTGTGACATTGATTTTTTTTATTATACAGACTAGCTCATAATAATGCTCCAATCTGAAATAGTGTATGACTGTCTGTAACTTTTAACAAATACTTTTATGTTAAGATAATTGGACTTTTAATAAAAATATTAAATAAAATTTTGAAGGTTAAAACGTTAAGCTAGACTCTCACATGTCCCCCCGAACAGGTTCCCGCCTTGTCGTGGCGGAAGGGCATTAGTAACCGTGGCTTTGCCACCCACGGTGAAACGAAGAGAGGAACCTACCCGGCCGGCCCGTGGTGTTAGGGCCGGCCCGAGGAGGCCGCTCCGGGTGAGCTGTCTGCGCCAGCCTCACCTCGGAAGTATGCCAGGGGCTGCGCGGGCAGACTTTTCTGCCCCCGCAGCCGAGACGGAGTCGCGGAGGGAGAGGAGTGCCGGTATT
>DWHU01000130.1:0-27067 GCA_018247975.1 Parides photinus
TCAGATAGTTCAACTACATAGATTTTGGGTGAGAGCATAGCTCATCCTGATGTATAACAGATAACACAATAACAACGGGCATCACGATTTCACTTTTCCTCCTCAAACCGTTCCCACTCGGCTGTGAGGTGGTGCAGGAGCGGGTGCAGGCGCGGCTGCGGCAGCACGGCACATGCGCGCGAGCAGCGCCGCCAGCTGCAGCGGCGAGCCGAGCCCGTCCGCCACGCGCATGTGCGTGAGCCCCACCTCGCGGATGAACGCCAGCTTCAGCTCCTCCGGCGCATCCAGTGTCTTACAGACGCGGAACACGTTGCTCACGATGTCCTCCGCGGCGTACCCGAGCTTCACCAGCTTCGCTAACCCCTGCACAGTTCAGTGAGATCGTCTTAACACAATACACGACAACGAGAGCACCCCGCGCAGCGACAGCCGTCGTCACTGCTGTGATACAAGTTTATATTTACTGGTAAAGTTTAGATATTATGTAATCGGTGTAATGTTCGGAGTCTGTTATGAGAGACATGTTTCGTATCCCCCGTGACTGGTAAAATGGACGTACAACTAAGCAGCCACGTGATGCACTTTTTTAAATAATAAGCATAATTAGTTACAAACGTGAAACATCGTCAATTTTAATACGATGCGGTGTGTCCCGTTTGTCATTCATTCATGGATTTCTTACAGATGATGCATTTGTTCAATGCATTTTTAGTCACCCGCAAATCTATTTTGAGGGTCTTGGAATGGGACAGCCTATTTTTGGTAGTGAAAATAAAATATTGAAGTATGTAATGTGAGTATCCGAGTTCCGAGTTAACCGATATAACCTTGTACGCTTCGTATATGTCCTGGCGCGCGCAGGCCTCCAGCACAGCCTTGACGAGCATGGGGTGCGGCTCGTCGCACACGCGGAACACTTGCTCGGGGCCGATGTGCCGCACGCCCCGCGCCCCCGACGCCCCCTGCGCCGCCGCCTGCAGGTTGTTGAGCGCCGCGCGCAGGTCGCCCTGCGCAGTGAACACCACCGCGCTCACGCCTTCCTCCGAGTACGACAGCTCCTCCTTCCTGCAGACCTCCGTCACCTGAAGAGTAGATGTCAGCCGGTCAGAGGAAGACATAGATGTACAGTACAAGTTATTACTGTCATACACAAATATAAAGGTCACTGCGAGATTACTAATTCAAACTCTGATTATTCCTCTGTGCGATTATGCCGAAGTCTACTTCACGGACGCTACTCTAGACCTTCAAAGTAAACTGGATCGACTTTTCAATAACTGTATACGTTTCATTTTTGGTCTACGTAAATATGACCATATTTCTTTATTCTGTTGTCAACTTGATTGGTTGCCTCTTTCTCATCGTAGATCGTTCAGGACACTGTACGCTTTTTCAATTCTATTCGAATCATTTACCCCGAATATTTAAAGCGTAAGTTACAATTTCAGGGAATTTCACACGCACGTTATCTTCTTTCTACTGGCAGCTCCTCTCTGCACGCCCCTCCACGTCGAACCAGTTTCCTTTACGATTTCTTCACTTTTCGATCGGCTGGGGTGAGCTTCCAGCTAACACGCAGGCAGCTTGCAGTGAGGCTTCCTTCAAGTGATTGTTGAGGGAGCACTACGTGTCACAATTACAAATTTCTTTTCTGAGCTTTTGTCAGTTAACATCAATGTTTACTCATGTGCTTATTTAATATTTCCTGCATTATATGTACTATTTGTGTTTGTGTGTAAATATTTATTTTAGCTGTATTGTAATATGTATTTGGAGGTCCCTCCTTTTCGGGGTTGACCCGGTGAGAACGGGCACCGCGTCCTGCGACCCGCAAGAAAACCGATGCTCATTGCCCCCTACTAAGTCTGAATTCTAGCTCTCCCCCTTCCTCTTCTGCTAACTACTCGACTACTGACACTGTTTGTGTATTGTTCTGAATTTTGTGTGGATGTAGATTGAGTGCCAGCAGTGGATTGTGAGCTTTGTGTGATGGTTGGTTGAGTAGCGTGTAGTATTTCTGCTTCTAAATAATGTCTCTAATCGTTCGATGTATTCGGATCTTAATGCCCTTAAGCGATAAACGCAAAATATGAGTTCTTTAAGTTCTGCGTTTGACCACTTTCTGCGTGTATTCTCTCTTAAAGTTAACGTGGTCGGATAGGATGTACCGGCGGAGCTAGTTAGAGACACTGCTCATGGTTTTCGGCTGTAATATCTAGGACGCCCCTCTCTGCTCCCACCCCGACTCGCGGCCGCCTGCTCAGCAGAGTCGCTTGCTGGCCCTGCTACTCGCCCGCCACCAGCACCAGACGTACCGGCGATGGCCCCCTGGTAGCGGCATTAAAAGTTTATTTCTCTTTTTACTTTCCTTTTTGTGTGGGTTGCCAGAGCTCCGTTGGCAGTCGGAGGGCCGCAAATGTTATTTCGTTTGCGGGCCTCCGACACTCACGTGACCGTAGATGGTCAGCTCGGACATGGAGTTGGACTTGTGAGTGGCGTATTGCACACACTTTTGTTCTCTGCTCAACTGCACGACAAATAAAAACTTACAAACTTGGCCTATTTTTTCATAGTGCATAATTTTAACATAAACTGGGTTTAAGTGAAGGTTATTGTTAGCCGATTAGCTCAGTATGTAGTGTACTTGCCTACTGAGTAAGAGGCCGTGGGTACGATTCCCGCCACGGACAAAATTTGTTGTGAGTCTGGGTGTTTTGTATGTATGATATGTATATATTTAAAAAATTAAGTAGTCTATAAGCTATCTAGTACTCATGACACAAGCGAGTATACTCTGCTTACTTTGGGACTAGATAGTGTTGTGTGAATCGTCCAAAGATATTATTTATTTTTTTATCCACCATGAAAAATAAGCAATAGGCAGCATGAACCAATCGAATGACTGGCGGCCGATGCGACTGTTAGGTTCTCGTGAGTCCGCTGCGTACCGGCTGGCGAAGAGCTGATGGACGATCTGATAAAGCAATAACGTGGAAGCTGAAAGTGTAAAACCGATTAGTGTGGATATCCCTGGGGGCCCACGTCGAGCAGGCGTCTTCTATCCGAAAATTATGATGATAATGATGACTACTACACTACTACTACTACGCGAGCTATTATAAATAGTTTGCATGACACGAGAGCTGCCATTGCCGCGCTCGCAGTGCAGTGCCTTACGATGCGTCGCTACAATCTGTGATGTAATTCGTCCAATAATCTTATGGAGGATCGGAAGATTATCTTATATGTTTAACAAAATATTTCGATCAAAAAAATTATTTACTTCTTTGTAATACAATTGATCTGGTATTGAACTAAGGTGCTGTGGCAGCCGCGTCCCAAGAGCGCACGGAACTTGATTACATCGATGACTTCTTGATACGCGCTAGTGAATGCAAGGTCTCACGTGGTCACTTTGCAAAATAATGCATAATACCTATGCGGTAGTCATGAAGCTGTACTGGTGCAGTGGTGGTGTGGATACGTGGCAAGTGAAGGTCGGAGGGTCGGACCTTGGCGAGGATGTGCGCGTCCGTCAGCCGCGAGTAGCGCAGCACCGCGCAGCGCGACTGGATGGGCTCGATGATGCGCTCGCTGTTGTTGGCGGCGAGCGCGAAGCGCGTCGTGCTGGCGTACAGCTCCATGGTGCGCCGGAGCGCCTGCTGCGCGCCGTCCGTCATGCTGTCGGCCTCGTCCAGGATCACCAGCTTGTGCCGCCCGGCCGGCAGAGTCACCTGCACGCACGCAACACACGGTTACAGCACTCAACATTTAGCTTCATGTTCATTGCATAAATTAACATACAGGCAGACGGCAGCGTCCGCGGCGACGTCTTGTACTGCAATATCAAACTGCACGAAACACATTTGTAATTAATGATTCGTAGCAGCTATGATATAATGAAGAACTTTATTAAATATAACCACGATCTTGGCTGTCTGGTTTAAATGGATTTACATTTCTAATTAGTGTTTGACGTAAAAATATTTGTTTTAAAGACTTTTTAGCATAAACTGCCACATTTCACCCGGGCTACCTGCTCAAAGAATTTTTAAATTTATAAGAGTATTATTCATAATTATAAATTGAATATGCCAACAACACGTGGACATAAACTTGCAGTGCCTTGTTTTCGCATGCACAAGGTAGATGGAAAATTAAGGTACTTGGTGTGCAAATCTATATTAAGATCCCACAAACTGTTTTTAATTATGCCAAATATAAATTTGAAGTTACAAATGTTCTACTTAACAAAATGTTTATAGCAGTCACAAATACTTGGATGATAATAATGTGTGGAAATAAAACAATGATTCTCATGCAGAATGTTACTCAGGTTGTGAGACATAGTATTAAATGTGATTAAAAATAAAGAAATATACATATTGTGAATATATGGTAAACAATGGAGGATGGCAATGAGTTGTGGTGCTTGCCAGAAACACTTCAAATGACAACAACTTCTCTGCCAAGAGTGAAGCGACATAGAAGAAGAATATGTACATATACATAAGAGGGTGTGGACTAAATAAAAATGAAATAAAAATCTTCTTTAATAAAACTCTTCACTAAACGTCTAAATAATAAATCTTTACATCAAATCTTAAAATTCAATAGAAAATATTGTCCATAAGTCTTAATCACCCTCAACTTTTTCCCTCCAAACATTCTATCCTATCTCATGTGTTTTTCTTCATCTATGTTCATCATCCCATGCAGCTAGACCATTCATAATTACATTCAACCATTTTTTTTGGTATTGATATCCACTCATTCTCCTGTGAAAAAAGAAGATAAACAGCAGCATAAGGCCCGGACACATTGAGTCAGTCCGTTCATACATACACCCACATATATGTATACAGCCTGCCTAGTTTCTTTTGCCCATTCTTCTCAAGTCTAAAGTATTTCTTTTGCAAATAGAAGGTAGATTTTGAGGTTCAAGAAGTCAATGGAAGTTACCATTTACAAAAAAAATTGTGAATTTGAAACAAAAAAACGCTGTTTCAGTCAGAATAATGTAGTCTCCGAGTCATAAGACAAGTTACATTTTTGTGGCCAAATGTTCCTGGTGGCCACACATAAACTTATGAAGCACTTTATTTTTTCGTATTGTTTTAGTTGTTGGTAAACCATTATCCAATAATTTTCCCCATAATATTCAACCAAATTTTTGTACTAAGGACACCAAATTTTTTCAAACTGTGAAATATTTAAGAGTTAAGCCATTTTTTACATAATGAAGTAAGATAAATTTCAGGGAATAATGACTTTAAAGGAAATATAACGAAAACTGGCTGGACTGTGGATAATCAAATTTGAATACTAAACTTGTAGTATTATTTAAAGACTTCTGGTGCAACTCATGATATGACTTTGTGCTTTCACAAAAATTGCAAGTATTAAGTATTCAGATGTATCAACTTTAAAAAATTATGAAGAAATTATAAACCCTACATAAAGATACATAGGAGAAATAAAAACCAAGAAATTTAGAAGCTCATGAAAAATTTTTTGATTTTTTTGTGTAGACACATCAAAACACATCTATGGATTACAGCAAAAATAAGAGTTTACTGATAATTTTAATATACTATTAGATAATATACTACACCATTTTGTTATCCAAAATGCTTGTAACAAATGGTGAACAAATAAATATAATCTAGCCAAGATTGATTCTTTGTGGTGAGGGTACCTTTTGTTGGGCGAACATCTTGATTTTATTGCGCACCACATCTATACCACGGTCGTTGGACGCATTCAGTTCGAGCACGGCGTCGCGGAAAGCAGGGCCGAGCAGCGCGCGCGCCAGACACAGGATCGTCGTGGTCTTGCCGACGCCGGGTGGGCCCGCGATGATAATGTTGGGCGCGTTCCCCGTGCGCGCGAAGACCGCCAGCCGCGACACCGTGTCCTCGTTACCTACTATATCCTCGAACGTCTGCGGTCTGTATTTCTCGATCCACGGCAACAGACCCGCGGACTTACTTGAACTCGGCCCTGCTGCCGGCTTTGCGACTTTCGGTTCCGCTTCGTCAACGTGCATCACTGTCACATCCTCATCATTCATTTTTAAAAGCCGATTGAAACAAACTTCAAGCGTTATAAAACTCGCGCGCAACAACAATTACACAAATACCCAATCAAACTGACAACTGATGGATGGTACTGCTACATACAGGTACTTTACAAACGGTATCATTAACTTTTCATAGGAACGACAAAAACATATTAATCATGAAGCCACTGGTAACAAAAAATTAAAAAGAAAATAATTTCCCTGGATTCCAAATTTTCTTGAACTATAGTCGACCCTACTATTTAAGGGTTCAACAGAAAAGCACAGTGTTTAACAGAAAATGAAGTAAAAAAAAACTTGTTGTTGATGTTGTATGTTATTCGGCATTGCGTTCAGTCAGCTATTAAAATGAAAAATCGTTTCATTTCAAATTTATTTTTGTAGGTGGTTATGTCGCTAAAGCAAAAAAGATTAAAAAGGGTACATTCAATCGCGTCGTCCGGAGGCCGAGAAACGCTCTCGAACTTCCGGACGACGCGACGACAGTTAGGCAGGTTCGCATTAGGGAACTTAGGGTACAAAATCGAACAAGTCGACCTCGCCGGCGAGGGAGACTGACACATGTCTGGGGCCGCGGGGCCCCGATTATCGTAACAGATAGAAGCGTTGCTGGAGTTTCTTCCGCCACTTCTTCTGCCAGTGAAAACGCCATGCAGTAGATTTCATTTAGAAGCTACCGGTCAAGACGAGGTTCGGCTCTCTCGGGCGCCCTTGACACGGAATGCTATACGCGCACTGAGTGACCGTCCAAGCCGAGGTCCCCTCTCGGGAACTCTTGAGCCTAGTCACTCCACGGAGCGATCGTCGAAACGTCAAAGAAGCTTGACGGCGCACCCGTCCGGTTGTTAAACCAAAGTAGCAGCCCGAGCCGAGGTTCCCGAGGGAGCCCGCGAGCTTAGCTACTAGTACGAGGCTTAGGCTAGCACCTTCCGTGCTCTGATCCCTCAAGTCCGGTGTTACTCTTAATCTTCTTTTTAGGAGAATGAGTGGATATCAATATCATAAATAAAAAATGTCCTCACACAGTCCTCATTGCGTACTAAAGGACTCGTTTTATTTCGCACCTTCTGTTCTTGTAAGCCGTACGTACACAGTACATTGCACAATGGGATAACAAATATGTTTCAAGCCGCCAAGAAAAATGTTGCGCGGGTATATCATCCTTATTAGTTCTACATTGTTATGGGTTTGCGTATCACCCTCCACTCAAATTTTTCGCTTGTCTCGTTGCTTCTTTTAACAAAAAAAAAACCTTTTTTCTTGTTCAAAATGTTTAAAATGAACCACAAGAATTATTTTCATAACCTGTTCTAGTAAGTCTGTACTTCCGTGACATTGTCAGTGTCATCTGATACAAAACAGATTTCACTTTTTGATGCACTTATACATCGTACAAGTAATTTGTTCGAAGAAATAAACCAAAATAATATCAGTGATGTGGTTAATATTGATTTTATAGTATACTGTATTGTTATAGACATCATTAAATTATGTATTGTAAAATATTCACATGTATGAATTATTAGATTTGTACTGGAGCTAATTCGAATACGCGCTGGTGAATCATCACCTGCAAATACTTGTTATTGTTTGGTTTAAATAGTTCATACAAAAGGTATAAAAAAACTATTTTAAAGCATATTGTAAGTAAAAACAGTTATTTTTTCATGTTGAAAAACTTTATTGAAGTTTTAAAGTAATGTTATATTTCAAATTCTTCGGCAAATGTGATTCAAAGTTATGCTATATATCATCTTATGGCCGAGCATGTAGTATTTTTTTTTAATTACATAGCCTAGTGCTCGACTGTGATCTCCAGATGAAGAGCAGAGTTGTATTTGAAAGTAAATAGTTTAAGTAATAGTGATGTAAATAGTTTGATATTACAATTAAATAAGCTGTTGTGGCCGAGTGGTTTGGAACCTCGGCCTCCGATTCGGAGGTCGCAGGATTGAATCCGGCGCGCACCGATGACTTTGTGAGTTATGTGCGTTTTAAGAAATTAAATATCACTGGCTTTATCCGTCAACCCGCACCTGCTGGCCAGCGTGCTGGGTTATGGCCAAAACTCTCGCCATTAGGAGAGAAGGCCCCTAGTCCCAACAGTGGGAACATTCAGTGAGTTGAAAAAAAAAGAAAAATATTGGAACAAAAATTTAGTGTGTAATTTTCGTTTTTATTGTAATAAATATTCTTTATTATATTTGATATACAGTTAAAAATTGATATCAACAAAATTTTATATCAGATGTAACAAAATTTTACAGGATTCAATTAATAAAATCAAAATGGAGTGGTTATTTGGACACCGCATGACACCAGAGGAGATGTTACGGAAGAACCAGCGAGCTCTGAACAAAGCCATGCGTGATTTAGACAGAGAACGCATGAAAATGGAACAGCAAGAGAAGAAGATAATTGCGGATATTAAAAAGTTGGCTAAAGAACAGCAAATGGTAAAAAAATATTATAAGTGGTTATGGATAATAACGAAATGTGATTAAACAGTTTTGTTGCTATCTAAAAAAAATATTTTAATAACAATACCATATGAGACTTGGCAGGACAGGTGTGTATGTAATGGTATTTAATACAATGATGTTATGTACTAGTGATATAATATTGGTGCTTATGCAGTGAGTCAGTGCAGTTTGGATCTCTGCTTGTGACATTTGGTATAGAGTCCTATTACCTATCCAACTTTCTGTAATATTTGCAAACCATAATAACCACAGTTTTGATGTCCATCTAATAAATGATACATTCATTATTTCATTACATTTTCTTGTACATTTGTACATACTGAATTTTGATGTGTGCCTCATTAACACATTGTATCAAAGAAATCTTTGTTATTATGTCAATAGTTCAACTAATTTATTTACATACTTACTATTTGGTGTCATATGCAGTGATTTATAAACAGGATGCTGTGAAAATAATGGCGAAGGATTTAGTACGTACAAGGAGATATGTGCGCAAGTTCATGTTGATGAAGGCCAACATTCAGGCAGTGTCACTCAAGATCCAGACGCTTAAGTCGCAGAGCACCATGGCACAGGCAATGCAAGGTGTGACACGTGCCATGGCCACAATGAACCGACAACTCAACATGCCTCAAATACAAAAGATATTGCAGGTATTCTCATTCTATTACTTTTTGACTTCAAACAGATGAACAAGAAATTCACCTGGTTGTACTGATGCTATACCAGTAAGGTGCTAATTAAAAGAATTACACAGCCCTATAATTTGTTCATCAGTTTAAAACTTGAAATATTCTCATCATCTTGGTAATAGAAAATGGTGCTGCAGTACTTATTGCATACATGATAGCTTACTAGATAGTAGTTTAGTAAACAGTAGCTTACTGGTCAGTAGTTTCTTTTATGGTATAAGACATTGAACAAAACTATTCTTGCTCATCATCATCAGCCGAAAAGTACCAAGTGCTGTACATAAGTCTTTCCCAAAAATCTCTAATTGGTCTAGTGCATAGTGTATTGAACATTAACCTATATTATTTATAACACATATGAACAATTGCCTTAAATCATTCGTTCCCAACTCATGTTACAAAATTTACAGAAAATAACCATAAGGAGATTATTTCTTCTATTTTTATGAGTTTTCATAAATTTAAAATATATTTCAAATACTTGCAGGAATTTGAGAAGCAATCAGAGATCATGGACATGAAGGAGGAGATGATGAACGACTCTATTGATGAAGCCATGGAGGGTGATGACGATGAATCAGAAAGGTGACTGCTAAATATACTTTGCTTCTCGTTCACCCCCCATATACACATATATATTTATAAAAAAATCGACCTGGACACTTCTTCATTAGCATGTATTTGAGCATTAGCTTTTATTTGTCTATTGTTTAATGCAATACTCAGTGCATGGTGCTGCCGCCATTTTTTTTTTTTTGTATATTCGCTCCTAAGGGTATGCTAATATATTATAAGGTATTAACACAGTTGTGTTGAATTGCAGTGATGCAGTAGTCGCGCAGATCTTGGACGAGCTGGGGCTACAGGTCAACGACCAGCTTTCCGGCCTGCCTCAAGCCACCGGCTCCCTCTCTGTACCCAGTCAGTTACTCTTCTCACCTCACAATACTGCAATCATAGTTTGAAAATATTATTATATTTTAGGTCAAGTGAAAGACATCTTACAACAATAATGTGTTACACGTATGCTGATCCACGGCTCAGTATTGAACAATGCTGTATCTGTTATTCCTAGTGCACCTTGAAAGGTTATTTTGTCGACAAATCTTATACCATACCATCACGCTTTCAATTATTAATTTAAATAGATAGATAGATGAAACGTTATCAATACTGTAATAATAATATCAATTACAGAACACCCGCAAATCACGTAATTTAAACAGGAATATCTAAAAATTAGTTCGGCATGCAGTGTGGTGTATAGACAGGTGTATGGTGTGCACTGCTATGGTACAAATGGCAGTCATATGCAGTCGTATTATTGTACGTGTTCTGCCGCCCCTGTGCGGGGGACGAATGCGCCCTCTCGGTGTAGATGTAGATGTAGATGAAGATGTCGGTGTCGCGCAGGCAAGCAGCCGTCTGCGGTGGCGGCGGCGGGCGGCGCGGGCGCGGCGGGCGGCGCGGCCGTCAGCGACGCGGACGCCGAGCTGCAGGCGCGCCTGGACAACCTGCGCCGCGAGTAGCCGCAGCGCGCAGTCATTGTTGGCAAAACGAAATGAACAAACTGAACCGCCGCATTCGCCTGACGAACGGAAAATAAGTTGGCAGTCGCCCGGGCACTGCCGGCCGTATCGTCTGCACATGCTATTGCTCTTTTACTCTGTATTCTGATGGTATTTAATGCTTTTTAGTGAAACCACCTTACACAGCTCGTGGGGTACCGGTCCGGCGGGCCGCGCTGTGCGCCCTAAATTGTGCAAATACTTTGCCGTACATCGTTTATTCAAACTAATACTGATTATTTAATCATTAGGTTGTACTTTGTAAAATATATAATGAAACGCAGTTGTTTTTGCTCAGGTTATGTGCGATGGACCTTAGTTTTTACTAATCACTGAAAATACAAGTATTTGTTTGGTTGAATAATTAATTTGCTTATGTTATTGTGCGACAAGGCGGATGGGTGCGGGGGCGGCGACGGGCCGCGGCACCCGGCGCTGCCCTTGATCATCTCCACCAATACTTTTGTAAATAATATAACTATGTTTATACGACAGTTGTCTTTGTTGAATTCTTTTAAAACCCCAATAGAAATCCGAGTGATTCGTTTCTTTAGTTCAGAATAAACAAATTAAAAGCTGTGTACAACAAAATTATAAAAAAAAATGTTTGAAGAAATGACTTAGGATGTTTTTATTCAACCCTGTGAACCTGGTAGTACACCTTTAGTATTAGGAAATGTTTTAACAGGCCATACTTTTATTGTATTTATAAATACCGCAACAGAAAACTACCTTCAAACAAGTACTATTTGTACCACCAGCCCCTTTGTATTCTTTTGACCATTTCTAATAAAAAAAAAAATAATTCCTTTATAACATAAAACTGTCTAAAGCTAGTTCTCTTCTCTAGACACTGAAAGAGTTAAATGACTAACTTTTTAACATTATTACTAATTGTAGAGGTTACTGGGGTGTATTACAACGTTGGTAATTGTGGCTGTGGGCGGTGAGCGGCGGCGAGTGCCTCGCGATCGCGTGTACATACTTCTTTACATTCCGCTCTTTGTAATTGAATACGAAATTAAAGTGGTTTAACAAATTCTAATGAAAATTAGGTAAAGTAATGCGAGCCGCCGCCGCATCTACCAACAGTTCGAGCGTACGTCCTGTGCGAAATGAAACTGCGCATGGTAAACAAATTTATTTACAAAAATACATCGCCACAGATACATACAAAACGGTTACAAAATAATGTCCACTACCTTCGAATACAGGTTCTAAAAGTTTGTGCCTATATCTAAATGTATAAAGAGAATGAAATGTAACGCGAGCCGACACGGCAACACTAAACGTGTTACTTAGACGAATGATGAGCCGCGGGCGGAGCACCCGGCCGCTTTGGCACGGCTGTAACGGCATCCGCACTCGATCCGCATAACCGGATCCGTACAGACCATCGGTTAACTATTTAGCAACACCGAGAGGTATCAGAGTGGGACTTACACAGAACAACTTAATTGCACGTCGTATCAATGAATCGACCGGGCTGTACGACGGGGCGCCGTGACATTTACTTCGACCACTTAACGCACAAAATCGTAACTTTCTAACGCCCGATAATTCGTGACCACTTATAATTTAAGAGTACAGGAGTAGATTAATAGTGAAAATTCCGACGGGTCTCGTCCGAGCGGGGGCCTTCGACGCGGCGGTTGCTCCCGGCGCTTCCATCAGGCTCGCTGCTGGTGAAGGCGGCAGTGTCGGAACACGTTCGGGTGGGAAGACTTCCGGGTGAGTTCAAAACGCGCGGCGTGGCTCTGCCGGCTGCTCCAGGGTGCTGATCGCGATCAGCAGTTGTCCCAAGTAGTACGTGGACATCACGAGCACCTGCGCACGGGGCGGTCGAGTAGTATTACAGCGGAGGAGGTCGCGGCGGCGGGCGGCGGGCGCGCTCGCTGCGCAACGCTCACCTGCTTGTAAGGCACGTGGCCGCCGAAGAGGCTGTAGCCGAGCAGAGCGTCGGAGACGGCGAAGAGCAGCGCCCCCGCGCGCTGCGAGCCGGGCCGCGCGGCGCCGCGCCACGCCATGGCGGCCAGCAGCGCGGCGTACGCGTGCACCAGGGGTGCGGGTGGTGCTGGTGGTGCGGGTGGTGCGGGTGGAGCGGCGGGGCGCAGCGCGCGCACGTACAGCGCGGCGGCCAGGCCGGCCAGCGCCGCCAGCCCGCTGCGCCGCGGCCGCAGCCCGAACGCGAGGATGTACGCCACGTGCGCCGCGCCGAACAGCGCGATGCCGGCCGCCAGCAGCTGCGGCCACACCAGCGCCGCGTCGCCCAGCGCGGAGAGCGCCAGCCCGGCGCACACGTAGCGCGAGTAGCGCCCCCTGCGGCGCGGCAACACAACGCTAAAACACGCCGAACTCGCTTTCCGTGCACACGGGAGATACAGACATACAGTTAGCTAGGCTAGTGGTAATGCGTGTGGTCGTGTGTGCGGTCGGAGCACGCTCACCGCTCGCCGGGCGCGCTGCAGCACTTGAGCGTGATGCAGAAGAGCAGGCAGAGCACGGGCGCGCACTTGAAGGCCGCGGTGGTGAAGGACGGCGTGCACGCGCCCGCGCCCATCACGAAGTACGCGCCCACCGCCTTGAAGAACGGCACCAGCCGCCCGCCCAGCCCGGCGCGCTTCAGCTGCGGACAGCGCGCCGCCGCTCAGTACCGCGGAAATCATTGCCATTGCCATATACTAATGAAAAGTTGCCACCACAATTAAGATTCGTTTGAATGGCACACATTATATTTTTTTTTATATATGAATTAATATCTTTGAACAATTCACACAACACTGTTTGGTCCCAAAGCAAGCAGATTATACGCGCTTGTGTTATAGGTACTAGATAGCAGGCTACTTAAACATATTTTTATGAATATATACATATCATACATAGAAAACACCCAGACTCGGAACAAATCTTGTTCGTGGCGAGAATCGAACCCACGACCTCTTACTCAGTAGGCAGGTACACTACCAACTGAGCTAATCGGCCAGTCTATTTTTACTCACGCTTTTTGTTTTCACAAAATATTTATTGCATATGGATAAAAGACCACAGCTCTTTCGTTGCCAGAGAAACGTGCGAGTCTCAACGATGCTTTTAAGTGCGTTGTTTATTGTTGTTGTAACAAAAATAATGAAGCACGCGCGTTGGCGGCTCGGACCCTTCCACGTCGGCTGGGCCGCCTGCACGCCTGCACGCTTGCACGCCTGCACAGGCAGCGCTGCCGCGTCGTTGGCGCCGCTCGTGTCCTAAACGCTCGCGCTATAATTCCCTCACCCGATCCCGAGTGTACCTCGCCTAGCTGCAATCCAAGATCCATCGGCTGCATCATCATCGTCCTGCCCATTCCCCAATCTATTTGTGTTCGGCGCAGTATGTCAGTCTTCTCCATGCATTCCTGTCAGTCGCTAACTCATCATTCACCTTACACTGCATATCATCTCTCACACAATCCATCCATCGTGTCTTTGCTCTTCCTCTTCCTCTCCAACCAAACACATTCATGCCTAAAACTTTCTTAATTATACCCGTTTCCTCTCTCCGCAAAACTTGTCCGTCCGTACATATTATTTCCTTTTATCTCTTCTACCACAGGTGCCACTTTCAAACTTCCTCTTATGTACTCATTCCCGCTACTACCTCAACACTCTTATCTCAGCTGCATGCTATGTCTAGTCTAAAAATGCTCATTCCCGTGCACGAATCAAATTGTTTACATAAACAGGTGAAAATAACGTAAGCGCACGTCTTCCCTAGTATTCATTACCGAGCCGGTTTAAGTTTCGAGCGCCCCGAGCAAAATGAGACTCGGCGCGCCTTTTCATACAAGAATATACGAATTGACTGCAAATTAAAGTAATTATTGGCGTCAGAGGCGATCAATCAGCTCACAGAGGTCACTCGTGGCCCCGGGAGCCCGCGGCCGTGTGTGTGTGTGCGAGCGAGATACGGCGGGGCTCTGCAACTGCAGACGCACCTCCCTCAATGCACCGGCTGCACGAGGTCCGACACGCACTCCGACGCTGCACTGCCTCCCGCACTCCTTGCGGACGCTCAACGAATCTGGTGTACTGAGCGTACTGACCGGTGCCAGTACCGGTGCACGCGACTGATTACAACGTTGCTTCGATCTACTTTGATGATTCCTTTCTGTCCAAAAAGTATTATTACTAGATGAGAGGTGCCGGATAGAGAAACGGCGTGTGGCTTAATAAAACACGGCTCAATTAATTAAGGAATTTAGGGTGTAGTCGTAAAGCGGTAAGGATGGCGCAGGACTTGGACAGCGGCGCGGCCGCGGTGTGCGGGCCGGTATCTCATTAACCTTAAACCGGGCACCGCCGGCGTCCTGATCATTCTTTTTCTCGCTTCTGAGTCATATTAACACGTTATATTCCTGTTATACTTTGTTTTCGTTTACATATATTAAGACAGTGCAGTTATTAAGCAGCTAACGGCTCGAGTGGCGGCGAGGAGACAACGCAATTAGCAGCCGCGACCACTACATGTGCATATGCGCACGAGCAACTTGCCCGTGCTCCTCAAACACTCGCTCAAGGGGCCTGCTGGCAGGCGAAGGTCGTCTTCGTTGTACCGATAACCTAAGTGTGAAGAGTCGTGCTGCCCGGCCCGCTGCATACAGATCTCGCCTTATCCACGATGTACGAAAACATTTAATGATATTTATTCAGTTTCAGTGTTCGTTCAATAAAAACAGCGATAACGATAATGGTTTTCACGAGTCATTGTGTAAAGCAGATGTTTCTAGAGTTTTTCTCATAGACCACTCACAAAAGTTGCCGGTTTCGTAAAAATCACTGCAGCTTAATTTTTTTATCAAATTTTCTTAAACAAACATTTAACATGCGGGACGATACAAGTAACCGTCGCCGAGCTTCTCATGGTATACCTGCCTACATTGATAGGTGAACTCAGAAACATTTTAACTGTTCACTATCGAAAGCAAATACATTTTCGTAAACGCGTGAACCGCGAGCGGCGGATATCCCGTGGCCCCTTGGAGTCAACCTGGACTGTTACGGGAAATAAAAGTTTAGATTAAATACTGACCTATGTTAGACCTAAGACGTTTTCATATCACTAACTTGTTATCGATTTGACTTTTCTTTTTGAATATATTGAAAAATATGTGAAATTAATTTCACGTTCGCATACGGACGGCAGTAACCTTGCAATAGACACAAGTTAGGGGACCGGTACTACTGTAAAACTAGACAAGCACAAATCACACAAGCGCAGGATCTCAGTCCTAGTACATTACGATAGGGTCTGCGCGCGAGGGTCCGCCGGCGGGGCGGGGCGGCCTCCCGATCGATTTCCTGACGGAAAGCAAGCCCCCACCGGAGCCCCCGGCGGGGGATATCCGTCTGCAGGGATACGATGCGTTGTTGGATACTACAATATGATGCTGTGTTTATTTGTCTACTTTTGTTATTGTGTCACTATTTCTTACTGTAACACTTCCTTTAGAACAAATAAAACGCATTAAATCTTTCGTTTACTCGTCCGATTTTTTTTAATATCCGGTGTTACCGCTTGACCGCGATCCCACTTGATGTTAAGTGTTGTGGTCTGTAGTGGCAGCGCACTAACCCAGAAACAGCCTTTGCACTTTTTTCTTGAAGTCACTCGCATCGTATTTGAAAAGGAACACGCGCCGGCGAGTTATTCCACTCTTCAACCTGTTGCTACCGGTTGTGTTTTAATACATGCAAGCGATGTTACAGTTTCTGGGAATTCAAAATCTTCAAAATATAACATATTTTCAAGACGGTGATGGCGATTCGTGGTAAAAGCAAATCCCGGTAGGAACGCTTCTTCTATCCGCAGCCCGTCATTCCAGAGTGGCTATAATAGACATCTTCTAAAAGGATAGCGACCTTTATTAAAAATTATAGCTATTAACATCGTGGTGTTTAGCTAATTATCATTATTGCAATGTACTGGCACAGATACCTCTATTTGTGTATTGGCATTTTAAAAATATATGTAGCATACATTCGATTACTAATCGCAATGTTAAACTTTTATTTAATTTATACTTTAAAAAAAAAACGGGTTTCATTGCAACAAGTCTTAAAAGATAACAAGTGTTGTAGTTATTGCTATAGCGCATTTCGTGCTGTACAATTAATTCTTTATCCGCTTCATAATACAAAGGATACTTCAGCGTTGCAATGAGCATCGGCGTGAAACTGAGACGATGATGATTATATCATGAAATTATTGATACTTCTTAGGAGCGACAAAATCACCAGTTTCCTCAGAAACTTGAAATCTAACAGAATCCTATTAATTTCAACAGCAGATGTGTGCAACAATGCACAATGAGTTTATACAATTGCAGATACCTATATCTATTTAATCGTCCAATAAAACATCAGGCAATGTCTTATCATAACAATCATTAATGTATATGCAACCAATAATAAACAATGCAAACGATAAACACCAAAATATTTTTGTGAGTGTTTTAGAGATATTTTTGCAAATTAAGTAAAGCAAATAATATCTTAATGTGAATTTAAAGTTAATAAACCAACTTACCACATTTCCAATTGGTATCATTCCCCAAAACTGAAAGACACTTCAAAAATTCTTGAAAAAATTTTATTAGTCACGCAGGGGTATGCTATATTAAATTATATATTTTAACTTGGCGTTCATAAACAAACGTCTTGCAGCGCACAGCTTTAGACAAACGAATGTTTATTTTGATTCTGGAAAGCAAATATACTCTGACAATAAAACCTACTAAAATTGCCAGTAAAAAATTTAAACACAATGTTTACATTCATGTTTAATACGAACGGTACAAGCAGATCTTCAATTGAACAAAGTTTTACAGAAATAGTAAACAAAAATACATTTAAACAAAGATATGCTGATTTTTTTTTAGTTTCAAAGAAATAATCCTCATCCGCAGAACTTATTTCATTGTTTTTAATATATAACATATCACATATACGAATTTTTATTTCTTCTACAAACTTACCACAATCGTTAAAAATTTATTCACAGTGCATTTTTATACTACTAGTGTCCTAACCGATTTCGGCCACAGCGACTGTTGGTCTGGTTTAGTTTTTATAGTTATTATTATATAGACGCAGTTGCTGTAATCTGTCCTGCGTTGTATAGCTGTTGTAAATGTCACTTTGTAGAATTTCATGAGTGTCAAATTAAAATATTTCTTGTGAATTTATAACCTTATACGCTGTTGTACCGTTTTAGATTCCTTTCCTAAAATGCCTAAGAAAAAAACGGGCCAAAGAAAAAAAGCAGAAAAACAAAAACTGAGGCAGAAAGAGATTAGGAATGCCAGGGAACACGTTGACATTGCACAGCATCCTTGTAACATGCCTATGGAATGTGATAAATGCCAGAAGTAATTATTAATCAGTAATAATTATTAGTAATTTAATATGACATGTATATTGTAGTATTTAATAATAGTTATTAATATTTAGGGCTAAAAAAGTTATGTACTGCTAAATAATATTTTTTAATGTGTCAATTATTTTCTTTACTTAATTTTATAAATGGTGTACTTTCAGGAAGCAAAAAAGCCGTGCATTCTGTTACTTCTGTCAGGCTCTGCAGAGACTACCTGCATGTGCTCACTGTGGAAAAGTGAAATGCATGTTGAAATCAGGAGATTGTGTAGTACGACACCCTGGAGTATTTACTACAGGTATTGGCATGGTGGTAAGTTAAATCAATATATCTGATTTTTAATTATAAATTTCTCATATAATGTTATCTATAAATATAATATTAATAATCCTTTATTTTTCGGACAGCTATGACTCTGGTATTTGTGACACTAAACATTGTTGTTTTAGGGTGCAATCTGTGACTTTTGTGAAGCTTGGGTGTGTCATGGGAGAAAGTGTCTCACATCACATGCTTGCACATGTCCTCTCACCGATGCTGTATGTCTTGAATGTGAAAGAGGTATCTTTGGTTTCTGGTTCTCATTATTGCTATTTATTTTAATCACATTAATATTTTTTTTATTAAATGTGTTAGTGTTTAAAGTTGTTTTAACTATTTACATGAGGCACAAATTGAAATTAAAACACAATATTTAAACAACATCAAACATATCTTCCACACTGGCTAAGTGCGGGTTGGTGAATGTCACACATTTACAATAGTTGTTCCTGGGTACATAAAAGTTTCCTCACAATGTTTGCCTTCACTGGAAGCCCTTGTTCAGTTAGGTGGGAAGTGAACCCACGCCTCCTTGACATGTGTAGTGCATTTGATCACCTTGCAAACTGAGCTATTACAGCTTAAAAATTGTCTTATATTTTTCCATTATTTATTGTTCTCATTAATTTTAGATAAACTGATAATTATGGAAATTTTATATATGGGCGCCAAGCAGCGCTGCCAATCTATCGTAAAAATATTAAACTAAATCCAGTTGATATGCATCTAATGTCATTAAAATTTTAAAAATTAATAGTAATAATAGTTTTGTCACCGATCAGTGTTCCACTGAGCTATAACTACACTCATGCTACAGAGTATCACTCCCAAAAACTTTTATGACTGCTGTTTTGCACTCAACTGGTTAACAGTAAACACCACTACATATATACCCATTGTAAAGGGTACTTTGAAACGCGTCGTTTTGAGCCCGAAAAACTATCTCGAGCTTCCGGACGAGACGTTGACCGCGAGATAGGAGTTAATGTACTTAGGAAACAAATTAGCACAACTTGTCCTTGCTGGTGAGGGAAACTAACATATTTCTGTGGCCACATGGATCATCCATCATCCTTAGAGATATATGCGTTGCTGGAGTTTCATGCGCCACTTCTTCTCCCTGTGCTAATACTTTCCGAAATGGTAGTAATATTCTGTCAGTAGCAACTGAACAAGTCGAGGCACAGCCATCTAGGGTGCCCTTGATTTGGAATGCTAAAAGCGTACTGACTGATAGTCCAAGCAGAGAACCCCTCTCGAGCACGCCTAGTCTCTCAATGGAGCGCCCGTCGAATAACCCAAGTACTTGGCGGCTTCCCAATCCAGTTTAAACCCTAGCCAAGGTTTTTGACGGAGTTCTCAAGCTTTGCTAAGCAGAAAATTTGGCTAAGCACCACCCGTGGTCTATCCCCTCCAATTCGCAGTCCACATATTAATCGTCTTTTAAGAAGAATGAGTGGATTCAGTATCCAAAAAAGAGAGCATTACTTATTATAATTCTGCAGTTCGAGCAGAGCAGATGTCACTTTTAATAAAGAACATACTTTTGTACTGCAAGTTTAAGTTACTATGGAATTTCTTTGTAATACCGCTATGCCGCCGATATGTCCTTTCTGCTTCTTCACATGTTCCTCTATCTGTTTTTATGCATTTTTTAATGTTCTAGTGCTGTATATGTATTAAAAAATGTATAAAGAGCATTTAATCAAGACCCTGTTAGTTCTTTGTGTTCATTTAAAATAAGATGGCAAAGTTAGTCAATACAGCTTTGGAAATCAAAATAAAATGAAATACAACAAATAGGAAAGTGCATCCATAGCAGTACTGTCCACAGTTCTGTGTTATCACTGTGTCAAAAGATTTTTTTTAATATTTATATGTTAATAAAAATGTGGAATGGAGTTATAGTTACATCTTTTATGTCTTAATTACAAAACAATTTACAATTCCAGATTGTTTCATATCTCAGGTTTCTGGGGAGGATATGTTACTATTTTAAATAAATCCCCTATGTACAGGAGTGTGGGAGCATGGTGGGCGCGTATTTCGCTGCTGCTTCTGTCAGGGCTTCTTGTGTGAGGATGATCAATTTGAGCATCAGGCCTCATGTCAAGTTTTAGAGTCGGAGACATACAAATGTAAGTTTTCAATAATAATACCTTAGAAAAGGTCCCAATATACAAGTTAGTAGCAGATTAAAACTCATTCAATGAATAGGTCATTCAATTTTATGAAAATACTTGTTTCTTTTGAGCTGCAGAAGCAGTAATTGTTGTTCTTTTACAACCTCCTGAATGTTCCCACTGTTGGGACACGGGGCCTTCTCTCCTAATGGAGAGTTGGCCATAAGCCAGCACGCTGGCCAAGTGCGGGTTGGCGGATAAAGCCAGTGATATTTAAATTCTTAAAGCGCACATAACTCAGAAAAGTCATCGGTGCGCGCCGGATTCGATCCCGCGACCTTCGAATCGGAGGCCGAGGTCCCCAACCACTCGGCTATCACGGCTTCATAATTGTTGTTCAATGCATAGTATTTCACAAGTTTTCATTATATGAATTTTATAGCAACATTAATTCAACAGGTCAATCATGTAATCGTTTGGGTCAGTACTCGTGTCTACGTTGCAAGACATGCTTCTGCGATGATCACGTGCGCCGGCGCGGAATTAAGCTTGAGCGCCGCGCTGCCCCACCCTGCCCCAAGTGTGGCTTCGCGCTGCTGCTCACCGGCGAGCTCAGCATGTCCAGTTAGTATAAGCTACTGTCGCCAATATAACCATCAGCCTTTATTTATTCAGTACTTGATCTTCTACAGTAAAAAAACTCACAGCATAGATCCATCACATGTTTGTAAACTGAATTGTGGGACAGTCCAATAGTGAAATGGTGAGAGATGCCATATTTAAAGATTTTTGTCAATAATTATTGATAATCGGAGAATGGACTAGTGATATGTGAATATTTGTAAAATGAGTTTGACGTGGAGTTTCCGAAATGGATACAATATGTCTATATGTTTGCAGCGCGCACGCATCGGTATGGGCGGCAGGGCGCCGCGCCGACCGACGACGACGACTACGAACCTGGCGGGTACTCCGGTAAGCCGAAGCAGTAAATCCTTTATTTTTTTATTCAACTCGTTATTGTTATGCATGTCCTAATTTAGCAGGTTATGGCGGTTATGATGCGGCCGCTGAGGGAGGCGACTACATGTACTCGTGCTCCGAGTCGGAAGACGAAGATGATGAAGATGAGGATTCTGACGAGCAGGAGTCTGACGACAGCAGCCGCCCTGAAGAAACGGTTGCCGTTGCTAGCGCCAGCTCTGCTACATGAACTATGGGCTTTTTCACATATATTGTGCTGTGTACTTGTTAAAAATTATGTAAAAATTGATATAAATCTTATAAACATGTCTACTGTCTTTTATCTGTACTGTCGTAATCGTCTTTTTATTTATCACGAGAATTGAGTGATTAACTGAATTAAAGTGTAACTCATACTGGGTATTAATTGCCATCTTTGGACTAAAGAGTTATTAAAATCTTATCATCATTATAAAAAAATTGAGGCAACATCAGTAGTTTATCCCACATTGTTTTAATACCTTCTTTAATAATTCTATCAGAGATTAATATTTATTTAATAACTTTATTTGCATACCCAAAATGTACAAAAGGGCCAAAGGGCATTCTGTCCGCCTTTTGTCAGTCTATCTTGGGGTTGAGCAGAGAATAAAAGTGTGGGTGCAGTACTATTGAATTCTAGGTGTTCAGGTGATCCTTCTACCGCTTTAATATCATGCACTCTTTACACTATCCAATAAATTGTTACACATTACATTTGTTCTAAATTATAAAAATTCAATGCATAAAATTTAGAACGGTTACGTTTTGATATTACAGTTATTCTAATTGTACTTTAGCTTTAATTTCAAAAGTAGATGACGAAATTGTTTAACATTACAAACAAATAGGTTCATTCATCTTTTAAATTCTTAAAATGTTTCCTTTCACTGGACGTAAGTGTTGCCAGAATAGCTACTAATCTGTAAATAAATCATAAATCAATCTGGTGTTACTCAATTTAGTTTTATGTTATTACTTTATAGTGATGTAAAACTAGAAGCCAATAAAACTGTTTTTAATATTTATTTATCTATATATTAAGATCATCATCATTCGCCTGCCCTTATCCCAATTACTTGGGGTCGGCGCAGTATGTCCTCTTCCATTCATCTCTGTCATATGCCAGGTCCACATTCACACCCTTCTTACACATATCCTTTTTCACACAATCCATCCACCTCTTTTTCGATCTTCCTCTCCCCTATATATATATTAAGATATATTTACAAAAATACATGTATTAGTTTCTACACATACAAACATCGGATTATTCACGTAAGCCAGTAATAAATTCTTTAATTATATTAACTTTTTTTTTTTTTTCAGATTTGTGCTCTTATATTATGATTTCAGAGTTATGGAGATCATTTCAGAGTCATGATGATAATTTCGGAGATATGTTAAACGAATACAATTTTTTGGTGAGTATTCGGACAACAATTGGTTTAATCGACTACATCTGGCTTAAAAGAGATGTACTCTGGGCATTTCATAAATAAAAAAATTGAGTAGTTCATTTTAGTGACATATATGCAACGATTACCAATAATGCATTGAAACGATAACATTCGTGTTCATTTTTATACCTTCTTAAATAGTGTGGTGATAAGTGGCGAATACGTCCTTATAACGAAAAATTCCGTCCCCAATCCGAGTAGAACGCGTGGAGATGGGACCGTCACAGGGCGGTCGGTGAAAGTGCTTGGTGCTTTGTGAGTGTGTTCAAGAGTGCGCAAGTGGGTGAGGATGGGCGTGGGGCTGCAGCCGCTGGAGTTCACGGAGTGCCTGGCGGACAGCCCGCATTTTCGTGAGAACTTGCAGCGCCACGAGAAAGAGTTAGAGCGCACTAGCCAGCAGATCAAACGTCTCATTAAAGAAGTCAAGGATGTTGTGCAGGCCGCCAAACGTAAGCTTTTGTGTCTATTTGTATAATTTTTGTAACATATTGTTAGGTAATTATTTAATTTATTATTTTTTAATACATCAGATTTTATTTCATATTTAGGAATGTCAGTATTATCGTAAATAGATCAATTATAAGAAGCAAAATATTTTAACTCAAATATAATGAACTCGGTTTTTTGTCTCTCTGACAATGGTGCCATATAGTAGTTATAACAAGTGGGATGGCTCAAAGGTGTTAATGTATGTGGCCTTGTGGTTGTGACATTATGCAACCTTGCTTGCTTCATAAACTGAACACTCAATAACCACTTTGTTAATGCCATGACAATAAGAGGAATCAAATGGTTGCTTAGTTGTTTAAATATTAAAGAGTATTAATATTCCTACTTCCAAATATATATTTTTCATTGTTTTATGTGTATAATTTATCACTATAGTCAATGTTCTGCTCAATACTTATCACAGGCAAATGTTATTTATTTTTTAAGCTATTAAAAGTTATGTTGTTATAAAGATGAGTCATGGAATGTTAATCAGAGTCTTTAACATGCGCCTACACTTAACTGAAACTTGTTTTATAAAAATATGCCCGACCTTGTTAGTTCAACTTATTACTGCCTACTGCAAACTGCCCAACGACCCTGCACTACATTAATTTATTTTGTATAAAATTTTCTTAATAATGTTAAAACTTCACGATTGTGTTTATTTTAGTAATAGATCAGTATTAACGTTGGTGTGTATTGTTTTTTATATAATATATAAAAGTTTCATAGCATTATGTCATGGTACAGATTAAAAATTTTCTTTAGAATTTGTAGGTTTTGTGTAATGTTTATTGAGCAAGGACCAAGTAATTATTATTTATATAAATAAATGTGTTCAACTCATGTGGAGCAATATCCATTGTGAATAAATGTATGTTTTAGGTGCAATTTGATATCATACCTACAACATTGTGTAGAGTGGTGACTCAATTGTGTCACTCAATTGCCAAAGAACAGTCCAATCATATCATAGGCACACTTCTCATTACTAATAACTTATTTAACAATTAAAGCTGTTTCTATTCAGTGTAGTAAACAAATAGTTGTAGATAGGAGCAGGATGTTTATGTCGTAGCATTTAATACCCTTTGTCGTGAGATAAGGAAACCTATGTATTAATACAGTTCCTTCTATTGGAACTGTTCTAATGACATACAATAGCAACAGAGTGTATTGTTAGTAAAATTGATATGCAAACTGTGGAATATTTAGGTGGCAGTATGGCATACCGAGCGTTAGTACTTAGTTACCCTTTAGTCTAATACAAAAACGGGCAAATTTGTGATGTGAGTGGGCTTTCGCCGGGCACAGATTGCGACACGCGGCCTTATCGCCGATAGCGCGCTGATAAGTGTCCGCGTCGCCCCGCCCCGCACCGCCCCGCACCGCCCCGCACCGCGCGCCGCTCCTCTTAATCCTCCTTTCAAGTTTGCCAATGCTAAACATTATCTAATTTATTCACGAACTTGTCATGTTATCATAAATTATACGATGTGCGAACGAGGAATACTAATTGTAGGTTGTTAGGCGACGAGAGGAGCGAGATGTTCTCCTGGTAGTGATGTCGCCATATCGCCACCTCAGGGTTGCGTCGCTTCAGCCTACCGGATACGTTATTCATTATTATTAGTAGACATAGACATATATTGTACATATTATTCATAAAAAAATGTTAATGTGGAGGCGTTCATAATTACTGCGACAATTATAATTTTTGTTACGATGAGTAATTCTATGTAATAATTGTAAGGTTCAATCATGAAATCATAATCAAATCATTTTCGTCAGGTCGCTTCACTTTAGATTCCCATTCCATCGATTTGTGTGATTTGCGAAGGCTTGCGATTACAGACGAATCTGAAATGTTGTAATCGAAGTTAACAAGTTATCGCGATGCGGCGGCGTGCGATTGAACCTGCAGCGTAATCCGTTACGCGGTGCATTGTGTCGGAGAGACTTGTGAAAAAGTGCAGTCCCACGCGTGCGGCACACGTGAACGGGCTTGCTCTGGGGATTGCGGGTCAAGTTTACCAGGTTCGATACGAGAGTCCGGTCATCATCCGTACTTAATAGAGACGCGATGCTTTGCGCCGGACCGTATTGACATATTATACTACACGTGATGACGATGACGATGACGATGACGCGCATAAACTTTCGGTCAATCAATATTGATATTTATAATAGAGCCGATGGTCGATGGTCACAGTAAACGGTCCAGCGACGGGTCGCCGGCGGCGGGCACACCGGTCGACCTTCACCTTCACTTTCCGAGCTCCATTCCTCTCGCTGCAACTGTACATAGCTTCGCTATAAATAATGAATATCTAAAAGTGTTGCCATTTGTAACACTTTGTTTTACATCGATTGCTGACTTTTTGGTCGGTCGTGCACCGAATATTCGCTAAACTGTACCAGCGCTCGTCGTGGTGGAGGTATGGGTTACCGTGGGTTACCGTGGGTTACCGCAGGCATCCGCGTGTGACCGCGCCGGCAGCGGCAGCGGCACGACGGTGTGCGGGCGAGCCGGGGCCGCCGGGGCCGCCGGGCCCTGTTATTAGATACATAAATAGAAATGACGCCTATATAATATTATTAAGCTGACAAATGTTTATTAATTTTTCAAAGAGGATCCGATTAGTAAAACGTTTTAGATGCTAAATATATGCATAGCATGTAGTGAAAGTTGTAGCCTGTCACGCGGTGAATAATAAATAGATTTTTGTCGCGGTACTACAGCCCAGCAAGCCGCGCCGTCGGCGGTGATTACAGTATAATGAGATGACGTAACTGGGCCGGACGCAGGACGCAGCGGGCACCTTCACGTCGGCGCCGCGTCCAGCATCCGGTTGTTGTCTGTCCGTCTTCTAAGGCGACGAGCCTCAAAACTATATCAGTCGCCTACTACGACAGGAGCTTGGTCATATTCTTGTTAACCAGAGATTACAGTGCAGGTCGGACTGGTCTGCCGATGTCCACGACTCCTTGTCTTCTTCAGTTAGGATCTTGTGGAGCGTGAATTACACACACGCAGGATAGATACAGCACGAGCGAGGTGACGCATCGCGCGCCCGCCCGCGCCCGCCTCACTCGGGATCGACAGTTCCACTTTATCGTTAGTTCCTCGTGTAGTCTCAATTACCGTTACACTTATCTTGCGCTTGCGATATGTACAAACGTCAACGGTTAATATACAATTCATAAATGTTCGCTGCAGAGAAACAGGAAACTGTATGTTCACAGCGCGCACTGGCTTGCGGTTCAGATAAATCGACGCGAACATCTCCCTGCACCGCCGCCGGATGCGACGAGACGTTGACACGCTTATATCATATCCAACAGTGGTGTCGTTCCAGTCGTTCCAGTCGAGACGCGACCGACCGACCGACCGACCGACCGACCGACCGACCGACCGACCGACCGACCGA
>DWHU01000131.1:0-27060 GCA_018247975.1 Parides photinus
GGTAGGTTCCTCTTCGTTTCACCGTGGGTGGCAAAGCCACGGTTACTAAAGCCCCTCCGCCACGACAAGGCGGGAACTTGTTCGCGGGGAAGTGGTTCGGCCCTGACTTAACTTAATCTTATTTTTTTTAACAGCTCGACACTACAGGACAGTGGCGACAGACACCTCTCACCATTGCTCTTAGACTGAGTCATAGGTTTCTTGTATCTCTTGTATCGTTTCTCAACGTAATGGGAGGTCTGTATGTATATATGTGGATATAAATATATGTGGTACGGTGTCGAGTTCTAAGTAATGATTCGCATCGCAGTGAGCAGTTCAATCAGAAGCCGAATGTTCGCGACGCGGTCAAGGCCTCGCTGAATAAGCCGGTTGCTGCGACGCGCACTTGAAACACGAGCCCGGCGCTGTTGTTGTTATCAAGACGTGTTTCGTTCATACATACGCAATATCAATTGTGACACGATATCATTACAAGCTAACATGGAGGTATGACGGAAACTTACCTTTTAACTGTGTTATTTATATCAATTATTCACTGACCTTCACAGTAATTATTATTTAACCTAAATCATTAACACAATTTGTTTTTAACTTTGTAAATACAAAATATCAGTTAGATACAATGGTTACAGAGCCACTTATAGTACAGTCGAGCGTAACTCACACTGAGGTTTCTGCCAGCTAACTTTATCGAAAGAGTAAGTTTATATCGATAGCCAAAATTGTAAATATATAATATACATAAAAAATACACCTTCAATGTTTTAAAGTAAGTACCGTAATTAATAAATAAACAGAAATAAATATGTAAATAAATGTAATAAGTAATTAGCTTTCATTTTGATAACGATAAAATGTATAAATATAAATAATGTTGTACTAATGACGAATATTTGTCTGTACGTTAACCCTTAATGAAATAAGATTTTTTATTTTTGTATTGTATATGTGTTTTGTATGTATTTGTACTGCGTGGTCAATTAAACGATTTTATCTAGCTATCTAAATTGTTTCTATTATCCGGAACATCACTCAACTTTTGATACATTTTTACTACATATTAGCTGCTCCTATTATTCTTGTTTTGTATAGTAACAGTTTTAACAGTTAATAAAGTTATAAATTTAATCATCTAAAAAACGGTTAAAACTTTAATATTTGCTTCTCTAGTGAAGTAAGTGCTGCGAGGCATGTTTTTTTTAATAACCTAATGTTTGACCACGATCCCACCTGACGGATAGCGGAGATGTAATCAAGGTGGTAACTCGCAGTAATCTGAATGAAGCTTATTTACACTTCTCTCGAATACTCCCACATCATAACTGGACGAGAACACTGACTCCGGCAGCCATGTTGAATTAAATAGATTATCTGATCCTGCACTTTTGGAGTCGTGGCCCACGGTATAAATATGTTTAACCTAAAAAATTCTTACTAGAAGTGTTGTTAACTCGGGACCAATTTAAATTTTTATGTGTATGGATTTTTGAAATTTGCGACGAAATTATTAAGTTGTCCGAGATAAGCATTAGAGAGGTACCGGAAATAAAAATAGTAACTGCTGGGATTCGATGATCTTTCGTAAGAGTCAAGACTATTCAATCTCATGTCAAGCGCTGTTTTATATGTATGTATAATACAAGTATAAAAGTAAGTGAGAACAATGCAGAAATGTTTTAGTGATTTTTAACAAAATGCGAAAACGAGGTGCGCCGTGGAGCGACGGCTGCCGTCGAGTTTTTCTGAAACAGTGAGGTCAGTGCGTGTCAGTTACCTCTAGCGGCTGCGACAGTGCGGCCACCTCCGACACGTTGCATGGACACATGACCACCGGTTCTCAAACACAACTCTTTATATTTTACAATGGTAATTCGTTATACAACGTGGCGAACCGAAACTATCATACATTTGATCATTGACTGCCCAGTATTCGGAAAGGAGGGAACGGAAACAAAAAACAATTAATTACATTAAAAACCAAACACATTATACATATAAAAATTTACAAAAATATGAAGGCCATAAAATTTCAATGCATGAATGTTATGTTAGAAATTATAGTGATTTTTGTTTGTGGAGTTTAAAAGAGATTTGTTACTATTTAATATTTACTATAATTTATAGTTTGATAAAGCCTCAGGCTCAAGTTAGTGGAAACAACGCGTTATATAGAAAAAGAAATGGCAACCGGACCTAATAACTTAATTGTTATTGATTTTTTTAGCATATGTCTACTTTTTATCAGTAACACACTTGGCTAGCGGGCGGATGAATATATCTACTTTTTAGCTACGAAAAAAATGGACTGTAAACGTAAAAATTGGCAAGAAGTTTCGTTTTCCTAGACAACAAAATTAAACGGATTGAAATATAACGGTCACTGAATACGACGTAATGTTTTAAATTTAAAAAAAGTAATTGCCCTGCCAAAATATATGTACAAAAAATTATGATATTTTCTTAACAAAGCCTTTATATTGCTTGTTCGTGATAACTATGCGTTTAGATTATTAAATATATTTAAATACTGTACTACAACATGTAGTTTTTATTTAAACTATTCACATTTGTTTGTAGCAGATGCTGGGTCTTATTTTAATAAAGGTATCCAATTGTTTATAAAACGGAATCCATTAATTTAAAATAATATATTAAGACTTTAAGACAGCAGTAACGCGTAGCATGTTACGTCCGAAAATTTTAATACATACGTTAAAGTTTTAAAAATCTATATTAGTATACGTAATCTACTTTTCGAACGTACTGCGTCAGGTGTCTAATCTTTTGCTTTCAGGGTCGACGGGGTATTGCCACTTGTTTAAATAGTAGTAAGTATATAGTGCAATACAATTTACATACACATTTTGTTATTTGTCTATATAAACGAAATATTCTTATGTTTAAATTTATTATCAAGTACACTATAACCTCGATTTGTGAGTATCTGTAAAATATTTAATTACTTTGTATTTGCAGCTTTGATTTATGAATATATCTTTGTAGCATTAATTAATAGATATTTATATACACATAGGAAGGAATATATGCAATGAGCTGTCTGTTGTAATGTGTCGTTGGGGTTGTACGTGATTCGCCGGTATTTACTGTCTGTTAGTGAATAAGCCAGCGTGTCATACGAGCCGTGTGATCCGGACGCGCCGACTCGGACCGACCTCGGCTGATTCGGCAACCCGTGCCAAGGCCAAGGCCAGACCGGTGCGCTCAATTAATAGAACAGAACATGCGGTGACTGGTGCCGTCACACTCATACACAAATTATTATTCATCTAATATACGATAAGTGTTCAAGTATCACAATATAAGTTAAACACTTAATAATACTGAATTTAAAACGAACACTCTAAATTGTTAATGTTGAAAGCATATCTGTTTAAAAGACCATATATTCTATAACAGATATATTCGTCAGACAGATACAAGAATCGTAATGCGTATTATTATATAAATTAATATATAAACAGGGAAGACTTTCAACAGTAGTTTGAATTAATTTTTGTTGATAACAAAGATCACCTTCAACTCGAAGTCTAATATCTTAATAGGAACATGACCTATAACATAAATTTATATAAACACGTTACCGTCTGCTTGGAACTGAATTATAAATAGGCGTTAACATGAATTTGAATAATTATAGAGCTGACGGGCGGCCCCATCGTGAGGCTAGAAGCATTTCCTCGTTTGTATCGGTACGTGTCAATGCCAAATCATACCGAATTAACCGCAATGTCAGCGACGTCAAGGCGACTTGAACACGAAGATACCCGACCTATGTATTAATACAACAAATAAAACTAAAACAAGCCTACTATTTACTTAACTACTCAACACACAATAATCGCTGCGAGTAATTAAGTTTATAGTAAAATATAAGACAACCGACGTGAAGTAAGGGATACAACAAGAAACGATTCTCATGTCGATTTGTCTGCAACTTCGCCTTGATATTTAATCTGAAACGAGACTTCCTGCTCCCGACAAAGGACAACTACGAACTATTTACGCCGACGCTTTCGATTAGTAGTAAACTTACGTGGCAACAGAAAACGTCAAATTAAGTCAGAAATGTTAAAAATTAAGCTTGGGGCGTAAATCGTATTAAATTTACCCTAGCTCGCCGACCGCAACAAAACTGAACGCAAACCTGTTAACTAGAGCATTGAAATCGGCTATTGGTGCAAATATCCAGAGCTGGGTAAGTTTAATGATCGTATAAAACAATGTGTTGCCAGCTTACTGCAATAAGTGAGGCAAGTGAGAAGTACGCCGTGCGGTAATCAGAGCATCGCGAACGAATCCGCGCTCTGCTCGCGATGCACCGGCCTGTTGTATAATCAGTTGCCGAGTGCTGTGTGTGTTGTGTTTCTGTGTGTGCCCACGTAATGTTAAATACCATTACCCGCCGCACACACAAACACATAGTTCATCACAACAAGGAAGCGTTTCATTTTCCTACTGTTACAACTCGGCCTCATTAACCACTGATAACGACGTGTGATCGCTTTTTCTATAACGCGTTATCAATTTCATTAACCCAATTAAATATTGAGCATTTATTGACTGAATAACACAGCGTTTCACAACCCGTGTCCTAATTCTTTGGACATTTTAGCAACTGTCACATTATACGCCGGTGTCCCATTTAGCTGACACGCGCCAAAATCTTTGCATGCGTAAAACACAAGTCGACTTGAACTCGAACTAGATACATTTTGATTTGTTGATTGATAACTAACAACGAAAAGTTTTCGTTTAAATAATATGAAACGGACCCACAAAGGTATAACGTGTTATGTAATGTAATTGTTTGAGGGCATGACAATAGTAACGAAAACCTAATAATTGTAGTAGATAGGGGTCGATGGAAGCTACGTAAGCATATTGCGCAGTATTTGCTCCTGAAAACGTGTCCGAAGAAAGTTCACGGCCGCGCATTGACGCCGCCACCTGCCGCCCCCCTGCGGCCACCGCCGCCCAGCCTTCCTCTCCCCCACATCCACGATGATAAGCTTCATCCGACATTTATTGCCAACGAGATATAACCTCCACGACTACTCCAGTTAACTAGTGCGTGGTTATATTTATTAAATACATCTTATATATAAAATTCTCGTGTCAAAATGTTCGTACTCCTCCGAAACGGCTTGACCGATTCTCATGAAATTTTGTGAGCATATTGAGTAGGTCTGAGAATTAAACAACATCTATTTTTCATACCCCTTAGTGATAAAAGTGGTCCACCCTTTATTTTTTATTTGGGACAAAATTTTTTGTTATTTTTTTTTTATGATACAGCATTCAAAAATACGTACATCGCTAAATTTCAACTCTTTGACATTCAACCCTTATTTTTTATATGTTAATTATAAATTGTAATTTATTTGGCAATTTTTTTATTTTCAATTAGTCTCGGCTTAGAGTAAAAAAAATCATATGTATCTCAATGTTTCACACTTTTACTATCAACCCCTAATTGATTTTTATTGTATCCACAGACCTGCAATGAAGTTGCAAGATGGCAGTCTAATATATTAATTGGTATTAACCTTTACTAACCTAAGTATAGTTTCATTATCTACAACGCTTTCTATTATAAGTAAATCTCCACACTATTAAAGGAAGTGATTTTTTGCTGAACTAAAAAATATTTCCTAGAAATTATGTATATGACAAAACAACGTTTGCTGGATCAGCTAGTTTACCATATATTTGTATGCTACAATAGTTACGTCGAAGCGATTTAATGAAAAGTCTTATGAATGAATTAAGTAACGCTTGAGTTAACTTTAAATGCTATTAGTAAATAAGTATTTAGGTTATTTAGTTAGTTATTATACAGATGAAATTGAGTGGTATTCTTAGCTGGCGTAGTGGTGGTGTGGTGGTACACGGCACAGCCTTGGCGGGTACATTGCCCGCGCGGCGCGTGTACGTCGCGATAATTTCGGCGTTTGCGCGGAGTCTACTGACCCCATCCTCGTTGTTTGCGACGCGAATGATCCTTGACTTTATTTAAATCACCTACTCCTGCTAACTCTGTATTATAGTTTTATTTGAAGATCTACGTATTTGAATCCAGTGTTTGAAATGGAACAAAATTATGTCGTGTATACTGCCTACTATTTCCAACACTACATTAAATATAACAAGAACAATCTATAAAGTAATCTCTCGAAACGAAGTTAATATATTTAATTCACTGTGAATAAAAATATGAATTAAGTTATTACAAAAGTTACAAGAAAAAATACTTTTACAAAGATGAATTGTCTTAATAATTGAATTAGTCACATGAGTAACATTACCGTTAAGATAATATTTGCAGATTTTTTTTTATCAAGTTTAGAAAAACTGCGTTGAGGTATATTAGAAGAGAAAATGTTTATGTATATAAAAAAAATCACTACCAAAATAATATTTCCATATATATGCAACGTTTTGTGAGAGTTAAATAAATAAAATATCCTTTTAGTGTCATGGCCGATGAGCAATAAATGATATCATTAGAGTATATTTTTATAGACAAGGGTGAGATGGTCACTTACCATCATTAATAAATAGATCTAAAAGTCTTTAAGGATTGAGGAGATATCTTTGCCTTTAATAGTTTTGTTCTATAAATACAAAATTTAATCTTTGAAATAGTAACTTAGTTCATAATAAATTCACTTATTTACTTATGTAATTGATTTATATGAGTTATAACCGTGAACACAGCAAATATAACATCATTTAATGTATGAAGAACTTAGCATAATGTTATTATTAGAATTATATCAGAATAAATAAATAGTTATATTTATTTGTTACATCAGAGCAAAGCGCGCTCTCCATTCGCAAACGGAGAAAGTAATTTATTATCCATACCCAACTTTCTTTTAACGAGAACCGGTCCCCGCAATGCTTTTACATTATAGTTAACAAATGTGATTAATGATAATTTTATTATTAATGACTAATACACAATTGGTATAACTATTATTTTTAAATGTTCACAACGATGTCCTTATATAATTATTACGTTTTTTAGGGTTTTTAATTTTATACATGAAACGTTTATAAATAAAAATCTTATTGCTGCACTTGTTCTGTCTGTGATCATTAATTCGCCAAACATCAATTAACCAATAGAAAGGATACAGTACAAAGACTATGCCCTTTTTAAAATTTTTCTTGAATACAAATCTTTCCACTGAAAGGTTGAAAATTCATGGTACTTCAAAATAAATCTAGATTCATTCCAAGAAATTTATAATGACCTGGTAAAAACCAGCAAGCAAAGTACAATTATAATTTTTTTTAAGTGAAGAGAAGATACAAACACTTTAAATAATGTATAAGGTATAATACTATAAGTGTGAGCTATATTATTCTATCTGAACAACGTCCTATGTTAGTTGTACAGGGAAGATTAAAAAAAAATTTTTAGAAGTTTTTTTCATTTCGTGTTATACACGCATTTATATATAATATATAACGTTTAGAAAAGAAAAACTGTTTTTAATATGGAATATTTTAAATATATTGGCATGTACAGAAAATAAGTTATATATAAAACTTACTAATTCTGGTCGTAGCATTGTTGACAATGTCCTTGTGGTTTTTCAATACCGACTATATCACTTTCGATTTTCTTATCAAAATGATAAATTAATGAAAAAATAATAGGTTTTCGAAAGTAACCTCGCTATGTGTACTAGCTCCGAGTTTCAAACAACACGGAATTATCTGTCATTGTCATTCACCTTAACTACCGTGTTATAGCAGCATTACCTGGAGTAATAGTAGAATTTTAATACCAATGTCAACATTAGGTGTCGCCCTCAATTACCATTTTCGTTCTCTCTGCTATTGTGCCACGTAATCGAGCTTTAAATTAATCGTAAACGAAATTATGCTTTAATAACTACCACGAAGGTGGAGTTTAATTTATAAAGAGTGCAAACCGTCGAAAAAATATGAACAACAAAGCAGTCGTTCAACTTTAGATATGCATAAAGCCGTTCTCGTCGTTTCAAGTTATCGTTTAGCGAGTGTAACATATTGATGAGCGTTATCGAAGCGATTTCGATTTTTTGGCACAACATAATTATAGGTCGTCTGCAGCGCGTGCACTTCCTCGTAGCCCAGCTGGCGGTGAAATGCGACAGACGGCACTTTATTATTATAAAACGTGTAGGTATACGCCATTTGCCTTTTTAGTTCCTTTTGTTAAATCATTTTTTAACAAGGAAGCGGCTGATGATCGAGGACGTGTGGTACGCACGCGCCTGCTATGGTTTAGCCAGACCTATAATTACCGCTTTCTTATTTACTTATTATTTGTACTACAATACTGTCGCCTTTAAAAGTTGATACCTTCGTAATACAGCTTTGGCGACAATCATTACTTATGCGAATGTGTTTTTTTTCTCAAACAATATCTATATGTTTATTTAAGAAAGAATGCAAATGCAATATAGAGTCTTTATAATCGAAACTACCGTGTTAACTAAATGGTTACAAATTTCGCGTTAAAACGTATTGATTTAAACCTACCGGTTAGTAATCCTAAGAATGATAAGTATTACTGAATGGGAGGTTTTTCTTAAGAATTTGTGATAATTCTTGTTTTTAAAGGTTATGTTTGATTACGAGCTTATTAGTTATATGTTCATAATTTGGTGATGTGATCATTTACTGATGTTTGTGCATATGATGGTGTTGTAGCAGCGTCGTAATCACGTAACTGGTGGTGTCGGCGACCGCGCACTCGTGCACTCAACTCGCGAGGTTATAGCTGTAACGGTGCCCACTCCTGTGCCATTTTGTTGTAGCCGACGTTTGTAACGCTATTCGTCATTCAATTAACTATCTACAAGTTATCATATTTAAACACTGACAAATTAATAATGTCATACAAAAAATATTAAAAACTTGTATAAAGTTTCAGAAACCACTATTTAGTTTTCACGTTTATTAAGATTGCTTCGAATCGAAAACATTTAAAACGAAACTAAAAATTCTTATACGATTCTAATAGTGGCTACTAGTTTAGTTATTTTATACATCGTATGAATTGTATAAAAAAATACATTATTATCCATTCAAAATGTAGGTACCTATGACTAAAAACCATAATATCTGCTTAGCGAATTTTGAAAGGTAATTCTGAGTAATGAGTTAAAATTGTGTAATAATAAATATTACTGCATATGAAGCCGGTTAGGAATTTACTTGTGTATAAAATTTAAGTAAGCCGGACAACGATATTTTTTTTATTTTAACCGATTTTAGTTGAATTGCAAATAATTTTTTTAGTGACCTACATTGTTATGAGATCAGAGAGCAGCCAGAAATTTTAATGCCATCTGTTACAACAATAGTGGATGTAAAAACTAACTAACCCTTGAGCCAACTTCCTTTCAATTTCGATTTTTAAAACTTCCAAAATTCACCTTTTTCGCAAAAACTCGCAGGTAAAACTGAACCACGTTTATTGTTAAAAAATCGCCATTCGAAACACGCTACCCTTTCTTTTCATATCGGATTTCACGAACAGGTAAACTTTAACTTTTTGCTTAAATTCGTATTGCATCTTTGTGCCGCTTTCGCGATATCCAACTCTTCTGCGTACAAAAAAAAATATTATTGTTTGATAGAGACCTTTTTGCTGTCAAAAAAAATCAAATTGAACTTGGCAAAGATTAGTTTTTTAAGATTCCTTTGTTGAAAGGTTTTATAACCGACATTCCCAGATAGTCGGCGCATTGTGTCTTCGCTAAACGATATCGCCCTAGCTCGCTCCCAGAAGTCGTCCTCATAATGATCGAATAGCAGCGGGAAGCCTCGCAATATTTTCACAATGTAGTATTCACATAATTTAACTATTTATTTGGAGGTTGACATGAAACGTAAATTTACACGTTTGATGAATTGCCATTAATAAAAATGTCCTTTTTATTAATACGAAATCCATAAAAAAATATTGTATGCACAGTTTCTTTTTATTATGCAATTTTATATACGTCTCAAAATAATATTAGATTGTAACAGTTCTCGTTCATTACGACATTGTGCATTTTTAGGTCAGCACCATATCGTTCAAGACTAATAATGGACATTGGCAACTAGTCCGCGGTCCGTTTGTGTGGGGCGCAGCGGGACGTTCGACTCGGACTTCGTTCCCGTCCTCAATCAATCGATAACAATTAACGTTTTTTTTTACTATAACATGAGATTTATTCCTATGAAGTAATTGGAGAGGCGTGCTGGTTCTCGTGCGTAATTATGTGCGCTAAGCATGCACTGGAAGTTTCAGCTGCATTAGTACGCAGTTGCACTACAATTGCGATGACGGCAACGAGCCGCGAGCGGGTATAGGGCGAGCCCCGTTAGGGCGGGGTGATTGACTCCACCACCGCAGCCTGGTGCATTGTGCTTTAACATGAACATATTACGTACGATACATAACACTATAACTAAACTTTACCGACTTTGATTCATATTAGAAGACCAGCTCCTTCGCGGTACTCACCTGCAACAAATAAAAAAGCACTGTAGCCATTTATAATCCAATACATACTATAAAAAATTCTCTTGAATAACTTTTCTTTGTCACGAAAACGAGAGTTCTACTTTTCTATACAACACAACAGCACATACAAAAATATCAAAATCGTTTATAAAATATTGCAAAGTACAGTACAACGTATAGTCAGCTAAGTGTAAGATTTCGTACATAATTTCTTCGGCGCAGGAAGCGTTTAGGGTCAACGCACGAAGTGATGTCGTTCACTGTTGAAGGTAGATACTGAACTCAGTTCGGTTGTCCTTGAAACGGCCACCGAAATTGCCAATCGCCAACACAAGCGTGTAAAAGTCGACTCTCCGTATTGAGACAGCACACAGGCATCCGCTGAAAACGGCTTTTGAGAATCAACATCACTCAGACACGAAGTTGACAACGCCAAATGCGAAAAAACTTTGGCTTAACAAATTTACTGGTTTATTTTAATCTTCATAAAAAATAATGGTCGACTTGAATACTGTATATTTAATGATTGAGATTATTGGAAAAATATGTATTCTATAATCTAATTATACTGGTGGTAGGTCTCTGTTGCCAGAAACAGTCTAGGTTGCCACCACGACTCCTACTACCACCAAACATTACTGTGTTACGGTTTGAAGGGCGTTGTAGCTAGAGAAATTCTCGGGGTACTATTTAACATCCTAGGTCTCAAGGCGACGGGTGCTGCTGTGTATATGTAATATCCTAACCGGTGCCACATTGTTAAGAGCAGTCGTATCACTACCATTAGGTAAACGTCTTTCTATTCTCATCGTTTCGTTGATTAAAAAAATAATGTAATTATTCATTTTAAAAAAATATATGCATTAAGAATTGTTTTCAGGAAAAAAAAGTAATGTTTCGCACACGATGTAAGCTTGGAGGCCGATAATAATAAAACGAACGACTACAAACGTACAGTATCAGTAGTCGGAGGCCTCGGGCAGTGACCGCTGCCGAATCTCAAGGTCCGCGCCGTGCAGATCGCGCGGTAAACAAGTGACGCCGCGAATATTTCAACCGCGTTCACTGTTCACGGAGACTTTTCACAATACATTTCCTGCTACTATAACTACACATACCGATTCTTTTTATATAAAAAACATTTTAACCTGCTTTTTAACTTTAATAAACATATAAAAAATTAACAACTGAAGTATTTAAATTGATAACTTAAATAAACAACCGGCTCAGCGCTTTCGTCCGCCACGCTGATCAAATTATAATTATGATAACCGAGTGGTTAGGGACCTCGGCTTCCGATTCGGCGGGGTTCGTAAATTCAAGCCTGGCGCTCACCAATAACATTTTCAGAGATATGTGCGTTTTAAGAAATTAAACATCATTGGCATTCTCAAGGAGAGTTAGCGTCTGGCAAGCGGTAGGCTGTGAAAACTATTGCCAAAACCTTAGCAGTATCGTCTAGTACAGATGAAGACTGACATACTGCGCCATCTCCCAAAAAAAATGTAGAAATGTGAGCAAGACAATGACGATGATAATGTTATCTAGTTCGTATTTTCCAAGCAATATTTTTCTGCTAATAAAGTTTCAGGCTATTCTTAAAAATTTTATACAAATGTTTCTGTTTAATATGTATAAAGACGAAGGAGTTTCTGGACCGATTTCTTCCGATGTATTTTTTAAAAACCACATTAATTCAAAGACTGAACAAAGAGCTTGAAACCTTGAATGGGAATCGTCGCAGGCCATCAAAAGTTCGATATCGTATGTAAATCGGCCGGTGCTAAAACGCAGGCCGTTTCAAAAACAGCCGTGATCAATTGTACGCCGGGTGAATATTAGATTTGGCACTTCCGCAATGTTTCCTAACGATTAAGTAAACGATATGTATTTATTCGCCGATTCGTTGACTTTCACCAAGAACGAGCTAGTTGAAAATATATTTTCTTTCTACTGTAGAATACGTTTAAATAATTTAGAATTACTCCCAGACATTACTATAACTAATCTTCAGAAATTTTTGCTTAATCTACTGTAAATTATTTTATTTATATACTGTTTTAAGTAACCTAATTTTCGTAAGGCCCAAAATAATGTTGTTTTATTAATAACAACAGCGATGTAAATAAAATGTAAGGTGTCGAATAAATAAATGTTTACTATTACGTTTATATGAATTATTCGTGTATTTAATTGAATGTAACTGAAATAGCTACGCAGCTACGAGGTGGACGGGTCGTAGCAGGGTGTAAGGGGCCTCCATCGGGTTTTTGTTGCCGGTTTCGAGGTCTGTGGGCAAGGCGGGCGCGGCGATTTGGGGAAAGAGCCCATCGGTTACGGGGTCGCCGGAGCGGGCCAGCGTTATGCGCGAACTGGCACATCGAAAAATATCTTAACCCTTTCTGTATACATTATTATTAAAACAAATAAAATTAACAATTTACACTTAAATATTAACAAACAAATGTCAGCATGATTATATTTATTAACACATGTAGGTTAGTTTTAAGATATGTATATACTTGTTAAATCATTATCAGAAATCATTTCCATTCGAATTTATTGTTTCCTTTAGAAATCTGTATACATGATTTCTTGTCGTGGAAAATTTTGGAAACGTTCTTACCTACATGCAATTAACTTTTATTTTATCAAGTTCATTGACACTTTATCACTTTACCTTGAAGTTATCACGCCCGTTTGCCAAAATATTGGCACTGCGCTGCTTTTAGGTATTTAATAACAAAAGACTCTGTCAAGGAATCGACGTCACAGATTACACGTGCAACCGTGTGATGTATTGGAAGTAATTGGACGATGAACTTTAAGCAACGTCGCTTTAAACGGCGAAGGTAGTTAGAAAGCTGATCCTAGATGTACTCTTCCTGATTCACCAAGATGTCATGGTTTTGAGCGATCAAGTGTCGTGAATTAATGCGATTTTGTAGCGGGTGCGCGACGACAAAGTGCCGACCCTGCTGCGCTGTGTCGTCGCCCTCACTGAACTTTCCACTTGTTAAACTTGATTATTGATACATGGTTGCTGCTCGATGGGTTAGGTAAACAACGTTACGTAACCACCGGCTTGAATTTCTAAACGGATGGAATGCATCGTACGTCGTACGACGCGCAGCGCCATCGGCAAACGTTATGCCTTCCTATATATATTTTATTCAAAATAACTAATGAATATGTACAGGCTATTTTGTTGCTTAAAAACTTTTGAAATTTTATTTTCTATTCTAATTTAGTTTAAAATTTCTTTTAACCAAATTATACATTTCTTAATGGAAATTTAAAATGTCTGTGAAAGAAAAAGTACATAGACGTAATAATTATTAATATGCAACGTTTATATACATCTGTTTATGTTTTTTTTTTTGTATAAACACACTGTAAATATGTAATTTAAATATTAATGCGTAATTTATGAGACTTTAACAGTTGCGTCGTGTTAAAAATAGTTACCGGTATAGCAACAGACGGTGTTACGTGTGCCATAGATCGTAGATGATAATGCTATACGCATGCGCGTCGCGTAATCGGGCAGGATTCGCACGAGGATGAGTGCAGGCGATGCACCGCGCGACGGGGGCGAGAGGGACGCGGCGGGACGGAGGGAGAGGGGAGCGGGGACAGGAGAAGGCGAGTTCAATGGTATTTGATATAGTGCATTGGAGTTCTTTAACCCCTTAGCCTACCTGCAATTCCTGCGAATGAGGCGACGTGGCCGTTGTCCCTGACTCCGCCACTATCGGCCACGTCACTTTTTAGGTCGCCGTACCGTCAGCATTTTACACTTGTTGTTGATCGCGCATTTTTTTCTTTACATTGACAACAACAACAATAATTGAAAATTGCCTAGTCATAAACTATGAAATTTTAAACATTAATAAAAAAGCGGCATCTAGGTTTAAGTGTACTATATTTATAGAATAGTAGTAGACCGTTATTGAAGCTGGCGATAGTTAAACGTCAATTGTAAATAAATTTATAAGAGTTGAGTTACAATATTTATTAAGTTAATAAAGTTCTCCGGCTGATGTGTTTGCAAACTGTCGGGCATAATGATGTAAGCGATTGTCTAGTTATTCCAGTCACGGCTGTAACGAGTTGACCGCATGTCAACTATAATCTAGGATTTTACAAATTCGCAGCAGGTGTGAGGGGGAGGAGAGGAGTGGAGCGGAGCGGTGAGCGGCGGAGGAGCGGCGGGGTGCAGTGCTCTGGACTGGTTTCCGTTGTTTCGCAATAACGCGGGTTCAATGACGCCTCCATACTTATAATTGGCGGTGTGTCACGACCGTACCTACGCCCCTTCACTCGCGAGCTCCACGTTAATCTTCACGATTCCCATCACGTCCATAGTGCGTAACTTTAACTCGTTAGCTATCCTAGTTTAAACATTCCACGATAATTAATACGATGGAACAGTCAGTATTGTGCTACGTCACTTCCACGATGTAATTGGAAGGAAAACTTGGTATTAAACTACGATAATGAGAATAGTTAAGAAAGGGCAGACGACACCCGAATATTTACTCATCCACTGACCTACAAAGCAAGCGCCGAAAGCAAATAGAAGCGCTCAATAAATAATTCACGTACCACACAAATACTAGAATTGTTTTGATATTGACCTCCTTATAATAATAACTTAACATATACATTAGTCTAAAACAACGTACCGATTGAATTTCTATAAGTATAAACTTTACATCAAATGTTCGTTTCGTAGATTCGTCGATAGAAACGATGAATTATTTCGCAAATGTTTGTTTTGATGTTATAATCTTCTTAACTTTATTCTCAACATATAATTTCTGGTGTTCGTCTTAAATTATTTAATAGTGTTATTGATGATTAATCTGATGTGTAGTGAAATTTGAAAACGGTAGGAGTGAGGCAAGAAAGCTGCAAAGTTGAGTGCGTGTCGGCGGCGGCACGGCGTTGACCTCGCGAGCGTGCGACGACCCAGCGCCGATCGCCGATGCTAACACCAATCGCCATTTAAGCCTGATCTGGCTGAAGACGTCACGACGCCAACAGACCCCAGACACCCCAGACCAGACGCCCGATCAGCAAACATAAATACCATCATACAAATCGGCACATATTCATCACATAGTATAAAAATATTCAGCACTAGACATAATAAAATATTAGTCCGGGCACCCTCCTATGCTGACGCCGCTATTTAACCCCTTTTAACAGGAGAATGAGTGGATAACAATACCAAAAAAAAAAAAACGTAATGAAAAATTAAATTTCGAAATAGCCATTAAAAAATTTATTAAAAAAAAGGTGCTGATTCTTCAGAAAAAAATAGTAATAACTCAATTAAAAAAAATAACCTTTTTTTTCTTAAGAGAAATAATTTCGAAACTTAATATATTATTAACATTGTATTAGACTTTTTTAATATTTTGTTATGAATATAGTCCAGAAAGTGTTATCATAAATAAACAAATTGAATTTATGTTATCAATTTAGAGTTGCTAAGGTTAGTAATAAAATATCATTAAATCAGAATAATCGATGTCTCCGTTTCAAAGGGTACGTTTTTGTTAATTGTTATAAGGTATTTATTTCATTGTTGTATAATAAACATTTTATATATAAAAGATTGTATTTGGGTTAAGAAAAAAATTGTGGTGCTTTAAGATAGCATTCGATATGTAAATACTCCGAAATAACGTCCGGGTGTAGTGCAGTGTAGTGTAGCGGGTGTCGTAAGCGGCGTGGTCGATGACTCCGAACGTTCTAGTACATCTCTCCGTGTGCGTTGCGTAACTGCGTGAAAGTTGACATCCGCTCCGCAACCCTGCCTCCACTGTCTCTCGTGCTCACACCTCATCAACTATGCTCTCACGAAACCATTACTAATATAAACTACTCCAATTTATATGTAAACAATTGTTAAAAACCTTTACACACTTTTAGTATGTCACCGCAATCGTGTTATACGCAACATTTGCTTCAGTATTCCTTACACTAATCATACATTAAATTATTTTTAATCTTTATCACTACCGTCGCAATGTAAAGTATCAAATGCAGTCAACGACCGCTAGCATCTGTATCAATGCTGATTTTACTTACACCGAAGTATTCGTGTTCAGTTCAGCGCTACGTGAACGTTTTATTAGTGGCACGAGGAAATCAAACACATGAAACTTACATAAGGAAAGACGTACGAGAACATTTTTGTCTTTATGAATATATACATTGGAATGAACTCAACCTGCTAAATAATAAAACGAAATGTTAAGGAAAGAATATTAAGAGGAAACCGTATAATCAATGTAGTGTTTTAGAGATAAAGTTTAATGTGAATGATGTTAAATTTCATATTACAGTTCTTCACAAAACTAGTTAATTGCTTTAGCGTTGGTATGATAATTTTTTTCATGTAAAGTTCTGAGTCATAGATTTTTCTATATACTTGAGACTAGTATTTGACTTTAATTTCATGTAAAAATAAGGCTGTAGATGGATAAATATGTTCGACTATCTGGCTCTCATATACTAACTGCCATCAACTAGGCGTAGCGCTAGACATGTTCGAAAACTTATTACTAAACAGATTCCGTAAGAAGTTAAAGGGTTAAAAATAAAAGTTCTAAAATAATTCTGTATTTGAGATATCACAGCATGCAGAACGGCGCATAATATTTATGAAATGAACTTGAATATCGTATCAGCGGTATACAAAGATCGATCGCCGTTGTAGATACGCTGGCATCCGATTCCAACGTGGACAATACGAAATGTCATTGTCATAACGTTATCATAACCGAGGAGTTTTTATATAATTCTGGGTCAATGTACCGAAGCGGTGTTTTGTTCGGCTTATCTGTACGGAGCTATCGAGCGAACTATGTATGTCACAGATAACGCGACAACTTATGTATTACCAGGTTTGGTAATAAACAAAGACGAACTAATGCGATGAAAGTGGGTTCCGAGTTAATGTGGTTACAGTGGGGAGTAATTTTACACTGCACTTTTATCGTCGATCGTCAGATATGTTTACTTAAGAGATCATTGCCACCGGTCGCTACCGAAAAAACCACCGAAACATTTCATTGAACAAACATTATTATAGATTCAACGAAATGTTTTTACATTCTCGTTTTTGTGACGTATAGATAAAACGACGAAATTTCTATTTTATTATTAGATTTATGAATATAAACTGTACGATTTAGTATAAAAATTATTAACGAAACCTAAAGTCTTATTAAGGTTAATCAACGTGTTTGTTTCCAATAATTTCAGTATAAAGCAATATTTCTACTTTCTAATAATATTCAGGACTGTCAGGAGAACTTGTGATTGGACAATTGATATATAATTTTATAGTTAGGATAAAATAAATAAACACATTTTCAATAATTCGATCTATGATTCGATTAGCGGATATTGGAATTGAATCTATCATAAACTTCTGTTCATATATCAGTAAGTGTAATATTTTTAACTCAATTATTGGATATACTGATTTTATAATGACAGTGAGTGAGTAAGGTGTCAAAGAGAATCCGTGGTATATAAAGTACCGAATGCAATAATAATATATTTGATTTGAGTGGATTACGTTAGCACACACGTGCGGCCTTTCAGGCCTCGTGTCAATGTACCTCTCGAGGCTGACTCACCGATCGTAACCTGCAAATAGCGGAATCCACTGTCGCCGCTGACGAGGAATACTGAACTTAAACTATACATTTACCCCCTCCCTTTATAAAAACAAATACAATAAAAATGTCTTAATTCTAGAAAAACGAAGCGAACTAGACGCGCACGTTGTCTTAAGTCACTAAATATCATTAAATTTCAAAGCAACAACACATTTTTCATAATTCAGCAATGTCGCTAATGATATCTATCAAGATTTAGCACTAACTTACACAAGTAAATTTGGAATTCAATAATCAAAATAGTACAGACATGATTATGCTAAGTTAATTATCATTGAATGACATTTTAAATATTATTGCAATGTAGTTAGTACATCATCGGCTATTTCATCTTCTGGTATTATTATTTTTTTATCAGACACGTCTTTTTTAACTGTTGGTTAAACTAAGTATATATAGTACTTGGTTAATGCTCAATAAACTTATATATTACCGTTATATACATATCTTTATAGCAGGTCAATTATTTATTCAAAGGCTTTATGCAATTTGTATCAAGTACCTTAAAAATTAATGAATTAATTTAATTGAATACTAAAAAGGTTCCACAGAAGTTTAGTAATAAATCGTATCAAATATTATCTGCTACATAATGTTATCTTTTTCCGATTATAGCATAGGAGCGAGGGTAAATGAACTACGGATCTGATATTTGCACAATTGTGTTTGTAGATTCTCTCCAAGGACGGCATTTACGTCAACAGGGGTTATAGCCGAGTAAATTATGTTGATCGAACAAGTATACTTGCTCACTGAAGCATTTGTGTCCTTATACTGGTTTATATAGAGTTTATAACAACAGGTCGAATCCTGTTGTTATAAACTCTATATAAACCAGTAGGCGAACCACAGCCACACAATGTGCGTCTACGGTGAAAGACGAAATAATGGCTTGTTTATTTACAGGTCAACGATACTGGACACATAATAGGACTAATTTATTCATGCTTTAATTGAATATTTAAAACCAAAACAGACAATTTTAAAAAGACGTTGTTAAATTAAATTAAATTTTTGATACTGTTAGCCTTAGTGAGGGAGTAAGTTTATAGACAGCCATTATTAAATAAAGACACTATGTTAATTCGATTTATGTATGATGTTAATTAAAACATTATATTGATGTGTTGTGTCTAAATGGCAAAATTCCAACGCGAGTCATCGTTGCAGTGACACTCTTGGAGTGTGAAACTCTTGCACGACAATGCAACGGCTGCGAGGTCGTTCACTCCTCGCCACCCTACCGTTCCTCCCACCCCATCAAAAACATACTCGTATTATTTTATAATACTGTATAACCTGTTAAAGTCATTAACGAAAATTGTAATAACTAATGAAATCTTTCATTTATACTACCATTTTACCGAACTGATTGATATATTAATATAGAAGAGATATGTATAAAATAATGAAATGGTAGTAAATTTTCGGTCGTACGAATTTAATTCTAAATTGTTATGAAGTCGTAAACATTAAAGCAATGGTGCAAGAATTCTCATCAATTCAGGACGTGTCGCCTGATCCTATCGTTGAGCCCGCACAGGATTGTTCTAGACTAGACCTATACAGTTATCTAACGGCCCGTTGCTATTTCCGCGTTCACACATTCGTTGCATTGTTATTACTCATTAAATTCTGACGAATCCGCTATACCCTATTTTGACAAATGTCTATCATTGGAAACCATGTAGACGTGTCTTTAATTCAGATCTTTTGCTTAATTCAAAATTTAAATCGCTCTCTTTGATACTAGTTTTTATAATAAAAAAATAAGGGATCTTATAGCTATGTATTACATACGATAAACGTCTACTTTGTATTGTGTAATTGACTTTAAGTAATAAGTAACCGTAAGAAAAGCCGTGATAGCCGAGTAGTTTGGGACCTCGGCCTCCGAGACGGAGGTCGCGGGATCGAATCCGGCGCGCACCGATGACTTTTCTGAGTTAAGTGCGCTTTAAGAAATTAAATATCACTGTTTTTATCCGCCAACCCGCATTTGGCCAGCGTGGTGGATTATGGCCAAAACTCTATCCAGTAGAGGAGAGAAGGCCCCGAGTCACAACAGTGGGAACAATCAGTGGGTTGTAAAAAAAAAATAAGTAACAGTTTATGAAAATATAATTGATTAGTTATGTTTTTGTATGTGATGTTTGAGTGTCTGGTGGTTCGTGTGAGGGGCGGGTGGGTCGTGTGTATGTCGAGCGAGAATTAGTTTCCGCGCCACAGTTAGCCGATATAGGGGAGTCGCTCGCATCGGACGGGCAACGACCGCGAGAACTTGTAACTACATCCGCGGCCTCCGCGGCCTCCGCGCCGCGACGACGGAACGACGCGACGACGCAGCGACGCAACCGCCGCACGACGACCGCGCGCTTAGGCCCTGCTGCCGCCGACGACCGCAGCGAACCCGCACACGCGCTCCACTCAATACCGATAAACCTTCCGTATAACTAATGAGTTCATTTCAGAATAGAACACCACTCATTCAATGAACTCAAAATCTGAACCATTTCATTTACTGTCTATCTCCCAACAAAGCCTTACTTTACAAAAGTTCCTATTGATTAAAATTTCATTTAAATTTTCTTCGTGAGTTTTCTGTACGTAAATACCTGTCAATGGCAGTGTTATAGCGCGTTGCACAATAGTAAACGGTTCTCTTCTCCGGTTCATCAGAGTTCAATTAAATCCGTCATGTGACCGCCCTTTACCGGAAGGCCGACGCGGAGAAAGGCACGAGAAATTTCTCTCCATTACGCCATCAGCGAAAAGCTAGAATTAGTGGACATAGCGATGGAAATGGAAAATCGCGAGGTGCATCGAGTCTGGGTGCGTCGGGGGCGCAGGTGGAGGGGCGGCCGAGCGGGGGAGGAGGGCACCGGGCATTCGCGTGCACTGGCCTATATGCAGTGCGACGACACGGCGCCCGGGAGCGATGCACTCTAAGTACATAGAGTCGCGTACTAGACGCACACTCAGCCACACACCTATTTTTTTTCCTTATGCAGCTGTGTAGGGCGTCGTCGAGTCTCGCTTTACAATTTCTTGAAAGGACTTTCAAAGCTGAAGGAGATTGAAATACCGTCCTGTACAATAAAACCTGGCGGTCCTTTTCAGTGTTGAAAAAAGCAAGTATTCGCATAAGAAAAATTACCAGTCTGCATTCCAAGAACCAATGGAACACCGGCACTTATGCTGATATTAATTAGTTTTAGTAAAATTCATATTTAAAATAAATCATAGTATTCCATTTTAAAGTAAATATGATGAACAGATGAGTAATTCATTAATAGCGTCTTATGTAATAAAGTTATCAAGCAGACAATGAAATATTGTTCCGATGTTTACAAAGAAAAATTGTATAAAATTAATGGAGCTTTAGCTTTAATGGTAAAGAACTTGCCAATATAGAAATTAACCAAAAACTATACTACTAAGGAATAATGAATTACCAAAAATACTAAAACTGTTTGAAGAATGTCATAAAAGATGGACCGCGAAGTGATTGATTGTTTTGACGGATATAAATGTAAGTGGAACGGATATGGCTGTGCTGCTACGGAATATCCATTGAATAGGACCGGCGTGAGCTTGCCCGCTGCGAGAGACTGACGTTCTAGCAACGAGCACTACTTCCGGAATGTCCCGAACGCTTCGTCACAGCTGCCGTCACCCCATCCGGTCAATGCAGTAACCGTACAACTGACGCGAGGGTTGAGTAGCACCTTCGCTACTTCAGTACCTCAATCCATTATCCGAATTAACTCTTCTAATATTATTATTAATGAAGTCATGATTTGAAGAGCGTATAACGCTAACGAAAATTAATAGAAATTACATTTAAAACTTACTACAAGTCTAAATCCAATCAGTGGTTAAACCAATAGATTTCATTTTCCTTTTAATTCTTTCATATACAAATATTTAGGTATCGTTTATGGTGCATAATTTTTTTTAAGATTAGTTTGGACTGTTTGAAATAAAACCGCGTTAAAAGTTCTGTTGTTGACACTGATAAAAACTAATCAATAGTTATGTTTCGTTTCTTGCATTCAGTTTAATTTTTATTACAAATTTGACAAAAACAATTAGTCCTGTCAAAATCGTCTCCTTTATTGTTCAAATTCATATTAAACGCTTGTCGGTTGAGCTTCGCTTGTTGGTATCGCCGCGTTCGGTTTATCGATTGATTAGTATATCAGTGGCGAAAGGGTCAATGAACAGTTTTGTTAATTTGTGCACGTGCTTACCTGTTTGTTGATTTGTCGGTTTGATACCGTCGCTGCTGACGTCCATGGCGTGAGAGCGAGTTCGGTTGAGGTTGGGACCGGCGCGCGTTCGGGGGCAGTTTGGCGCGAAAGCCAGCGACGACGTAAACCTGACGCGTGGGCGAGAGCCGCGCATGCGCCTTCGTGCACCACTCACCCTCCTTACACCAACGTAGTCTTAATTTATAATTACCCTTCTGTATATCGTCCAACTTTTAAAATTGCGTAAATACTTTCAAACAAAAACTTATTTGCGTATTATAATATTAAACAGCCTACTTAATGTTCCAACAGCTGGAACTCGTGGCTTTTTGTCATAATCAGAGGGCTGTGGTCTTTTATACACCACGCTGGCCAAGTGCGAGTTGGCGGATGCCACATATTCATAAAAGCTGTTCCTTGGAACATATAGGTTTCCTTAAAATGTTTTCCTTCACCGGAAGATCAAGCTCAATGGAGATCGAACCCACGCCTTCTCGAGGCATATAGCACATTGTAGCTCGGAGCGGGACGTTCACTTGGTGATAAGTGATAAGCATGCCACTAACAATGTGGCACTAGTTAGAGTGGTACACACCACACTGCGCTATTCGCCTTGAGACATAGGGTCTCAAGTCTCGTTACCCCAGTATTTCCACTAGCCACAATGCCCTTTAAACCGGAACATAGTAATGTTTCCACACTACTGTTTAGCGGCAGAAATAGGAGCTGCGGTGTTGACCCAGACTGTCTCTGGCGACAGAGACCTGCTAGTCAATATTATGAACTAAAAATATTTTATTGTTACTAAAAAATAAGTAATCAGTAAACGTCCAGGAAACAATGTTATATAAGAACAGTACATATTTAATGATTTCCAATTCGTTAACATGGAATTTACAAAGAGCGGTAAAGTTCCCGGGGTTGGGGTAGAAGGTACCCCCACGCTTGTTATATGTGGAGGCGTAGGGGGACAGGGGTCGCCCGAGTTCACGGTCACCGCCCGCACTCACCCTTACAGCTGCCCGCTGAGCTGAACCGGGAAGTTATTTTTAGTACCTAAGAACTGCTCATCTTTTTTCTTTATCACAAATCATCGAAATTACATGAGCTATGTTTGTACGTTTCTTCAAAGAATATAACAACGGCGAAAATTCGGTCAGCAATGAAAAAACTACTTTAATTATTACATCGTACACCCGAAACATACAAGGTATCATGTAATAGATTATATTATTTTTGTATGTTTATAATTTAAATATGTAATTATTATACGCACTAACGGTAAAGCATTATTAGAATTCATTTTAATGGTTATATAACATTAATGAGAGAAATATTAAACGAAAGACAGAAATAACTTTCATGACGCAAACTTTCAAATCCTGTAGCTAATGAAAACGATGCGACCACAGATTTGGGACTAGAGCGACATCTATTGAAATCGAGAACTACAATCTACTGGACACTAGATGGCGTTACAAATAATCTTCAATTTGAATGTACCCGTAATAATTATTGTCATTTATTTGTTACAATGATATACATAACAATATTATTATTTACTTGAATATTAATAAGATGAAAAAAGTACAATGCAATTTTCTAATAATAATTAATAAAATTTTCAAATTATGTCCTATTAGATTTTAAGTTTATTTTCACAGAGAATTTCAAAATAATAAAATTAAAATTTTAAAATTCCTGATACTTCACTAACGTTATGTTCGTTTAATTAATTATAACGCGTATAGAGAGCAACGTTAACTATTGCTTATTTCACTATTATATGCAGAAATGCTATGCTATTCAAGATCCTCAGGTATGATACTGATTCTAGAAAAAAAGACTAGTTTTGATTTCTTCTAAGAGGATTATGTAACAAAGGATAATAAGTATTATTGGAATGTGGAATTTTAGACGATTTAAATGATATACTTAATATAGTTCCTCGAATGCACTTATGTCATATCCTGAGGAAGTGTTGTGAATGGCATTCAAATGGACCGGAACGTTTGTTGAGGGTAGTGCGCGGGCAGAGGTCTTCGACCCCGCTCCCTAACCCACTCTGTGAATATTTAGAGCAAGTAGGCACCCGCTCACCGTCAACATGGCCTACCGCTACACGGTTCCCGCTGACTCAGGCCGGTTTAGTCATCAACTTCAGGCACGAGAGTCATGATTGCGAAGGCACTTCATGTTTTAACATTTCAACCTTTCATTTAGATTTTTTTACTTGTAAAAAGTTTTTAATGAGATTTTCGTTAAAATATCGGTAATATTTTGCATGAATATTTACTACAGTGTTTACGTTTACGCAGAAATGTAAATATCACTATTAACAACCTAAACATCGCGTGTAATTTATTTTAAAGATCTCTTTAGATAGTGACAGTACTTTAGCTAAAAGTCGCAAAGCAAATGGGCGAAAATTACAATAAGATTTAAATTCCAAATGAAATATTCTGTTAATAAAATTTGTTTATTAACTATGATCCTATAGATTAGATAAATAATACATAAGTAAGAGTACATATTATTATTCCTACTAAAGAATGATAGATTTAATACCCTATATTATATATATATTTTTTTTATTTAGAGCGACGCTTGAAAACGATCTTATCTGATAATTAGCGGCGATGTAGTCTTCGTCATACAAAATCAGAGACATTATTGAATTATTTTAAAGAATTCATTAACCTAAATTATTAATGATAATGATTCAATAAGATTAATAGATGAAAAATATGATACAAATTGAGCAAGGTACATAAGAAGCGCCTCTTGTTCGACTTATATAATTTAAAAAGAACTTATGTAACGTGTCGTGCTCCTATGTATGTACAGTAAGTTTCTAAATATCGCACGGTTTGTACTTGAAGTCGTGCGAACATCTGATCACAGTTACTTTATATCCATGAAAATATGAAATTCTTTTGAATTTGAAGTTAGATCTAAATTTAGAAAAAAATCATAAATGAAGTGATAGAGAATACAATTTTACCTTTAATTCCGCCATATATAGGTAATGTAGTACATTAAGTAAATACGTCAGTGATAGCAACACTTTTTACACTCAATTTTTCTTTAAATCACAACTGGATTTATTTTTAGTTACCTAAGTAACATTTACATTGTTTGTGCTTATCAAGCTTTTAAATATTATGCCTCAAATATGGAATAGAGGAACGTGGTTAGGTTATGAGGTTAAGAGGAAAATGTTATGTAGAATGAAAAAATAGAGTTGACGTTCAATTAGTCAATGTTTAGTCATCAGATGTATACTGAACGATGAATAAGTAAATGTCAGGATAGTTATATATTGTTTTATGGTTTTATGTGAAAACTTACAGTATTTCAACTTTTATCACATGGTTCTATATTATTAATTTATAGAGCGACAGGTCCGATGCTATATTTATAGAATCCCTGATTTTTCTGTCATTTTGCTTTGTAACCCGCCCTTTGTCTCTTCAGCTTTACTTATCCGTTAGACTATGTTCCTTTGTTCTTCTACGGATCTCCTCATTTCAGATTTAATCACATAGACAAACATTGGACATTGAACATAGACTTCTTCGTAGCGCCGAGCGACGTTTATTTTAGGTAGTCGGAATAATTTTAATCAATCATTACTTTTTTTTTTTCGAAGAAAATTTTATATTTCGTAGATTAGATTAGAAGATATTGTGGCCACTCGTCTGTAGGTCTGGTTCGTATGTCCGTGTTTGACATGTTTCTCATGTCTTGTAATTTTTTTACTAAGAATGTTGTATACATTTTTGAAATTACAATGTAGTTGTAGGGTGTGAGTTAAGATAGTTATGGTAATTGTTATTAATGAAGCGTCCACACCTCACCAATGATCAACCAAATTAACAATTTTTTTCCTGTATTGCCAGAACATTTTATCATTTTTCTGACAGTAGTGACAATCGCAGTATATAAAAATAAAAGTAAATTATCCAAAAAGGTCGACGACAGAAGAAGACAAGCTTTTATGTGATAAATAATTTAAATAAATAATGTATAATTTAGTATGAATAATTAATTTTAATTTCGAGAAAGGTCCATTGCTATTTGATAATGCTTCTTAACTTGTTTGAATTGGATGTATGTTAGTAATTGTACATAAGTTATGTTGATGTTATTATTGTGTATGCTTTTGTGATATTTTGTATGTATAAATATTGAATGGGTTTTTTCCGCTGAGTGTGGACGCGAGGTCCGCGCGGAGTCGAGCGCGCCGGATTGGGGTCAGGGCGGCGCGGGCGTCGACCCGCAGCCTCGCGCTCCCGCCGCGCCCCGCGCTGTCGCCACCACACGGGACTTACGAGGACAATCCCGTGTTTAAATATAATAACTATATCATTTATTATACCCAACCACAATAAACAAGTTAAGACTGAGTGGCAGCCCAAGCCGAAGTCCCTTCAAAAAGGCTCGACGGCATAACAATCCGGTTCTAATTAAAAAAGCATCGGTTCCTTAGCAAATGGAAAAGACATGAAATGGTACGTTAGGGTAACACGGACGCACGGACGGACAAATGAATGATGACATT
>DWHU01000132.1:0-27029 GCA_018247975.1 Parides photinus
GGTTTCAGAGTGAGGCCGTGGTATCACACCGGTCGAGCCGGCCCATTCGTGCCGAAGCATGGCTCTACCACGGTAAATACCGTGGTATACGTGGTATACCACGGTATTTACATGTATCTAATGTTAAATACTATCGAAACATAATACCAATAATGAAATATGTATTGTATAACAGAACATCATCTTATTCAGTACCTTTAATATGAGATGATTTTGCTTCCGGCATCACTTCTATTACATCTCCACTTGGTATAACTTCTTCCGGTTCTATAACGTCATTTATGTTAAGTTCTTCTGTTTCTCTGTCAATTTCTTCTTGGCGACCATCTACATTGTCTTCATTTATAGTGACTTCTTTCTTCGCTTTGTTCATCTCAAGTAATTGAAGCGGTACACTTGCATCTTTAGGTGGCGACGGTTCAATTCTAAACAAATAAAATTTTGTAAAAAAAACAATGTGTAATTACTAAGCATTGTAGTATAATTACTATTTTATAGAATACCACAATTTAAGCAGCACTCTATACGTGTTTTAAATTATTAATAAAAAAAATATTGAAAATCTTTATCGAATATAAATATAACAAATAGTACTGGAAGGCTAATAAAGAGAGATAATCCACGAAATGATAGTGGGAATCCGCTAGATGCGGGCAGAGCAGGAATGATAGCTACGACAGACCTTTACGCAAAGCCTATGTCTAGCAATGGACATCTATCGGCTAATGAAAATGTAAGGAAATTCAAACGAGCTGAGCCCGGATTGTCTAACTCTTCGGCAATTTTACCAAATACACAAATAGACCCAAAACCTAAAAATAAATTATGACTAAGTTAAAATTCTGATATTTGTACTGTAAGTGTTGGAGTTACGCCAGATTCGCGTTATTTGAAAAGGTATTTTAATTGTCTCTCCTGTTACTTTGGTGTTATTTGTGATCTAACCACGACAGAGACTGGTTAATGTCTGGGCACCAAGGTCATACTCATGGTTGGCAGCGTATATTGACAGAAGTTATTGCATTATAGTTAGCTCACCGCTTGGCGTCGACGTTGGAACGTCGCCAGCTCCACCATGAGTAGGAACGGGGCTTGGCGCCCGCGTCCGCACTCTCTCCGCCAGCGCGCGCCGCTACTACCTCGCCCACTTCCGCCTCACAGGAACTCTTGTCCAATGACTCCAAGATACGCTACGAAAAATTATTACCTTTATTTATAACACTTTAAATTTTGAAATAGATATGTTCCATATGTCATTTTATAAATCGATTCTTAGTAACCTTTATTTAGACAAATAGTGTTTAGTAAACTTTAAGAAATGTAACTGTGTGCTACTTTTACATAATTTTTTTAAAGAGATCATCAATGGCTTATTTAATTATATATTACAGGTTTAAATCGATTTCTATAGACTACTAACGAATGTAAATATCAACGATTTCTGATAACACAATGTTTGTTCTCTAACTTGAATTGAACATAGGTTGGGTGTAGGAGGCTATCCTTTTAATAGTCCATCAACAGTGTATTCTGAATTATGCCGATCAGATTTTACTCATGTTAAATCTCTATCTATATACCTTAAAGAAATTGTTAAGGAACTTATCATTTCGTGTTACATGACACCACAATGTGATATGCCTAATTGTTTGCAATAACCGTTATGAACAGGCTCGAAAATCAAATGCTTGTAAGTCCTTTCTGCCAGTCAGTCATCTTTTATGTTCACATGATAAATGACGTATTTTTCTGTAGTATCATTTAATTATGTACCGAAAATATAATGTAAACATATATTTATTCATTTACCAAGAGTTGGAGATTTATTATGATTATATAAATAAAATAACAAAATGTATAAACACATCTTTTTATCCTGTGTGAACAAAATAAATAAGATTCTCGTTATTTTTCTTTGCGCGTTTATATTTAATCATTAATAAATACGATTTTTTTATCGTATCGTTTTTAAATATTATCAATTAAGAGCGTGTAGCTGATTATCCAAATGCGTGAGAACGGCATGATGTTGGTGTGTACCCTTTGTTGTCTGTCTTTTGCCCCCGTGATATCTTGTTTGTTACTGGACATTATTTAAAGTGTGATAATCCCTTATTTAATAACATATGTTTCTTTCTTCTCACCACGTCATAAGTAACTTAATGTGATTTTATATTTTTTTAGTTTCTCATGGTTTTGCGATTACAAAGCAATATTTGTAATGAATTAACAAACACATTTGAAAATTAAAACCACGAACTTCGAATGGCTTGAATACCTTGTATTCTCAACGAGTGATCCTGTGACCGTATTTAAATTATTGTTACAACCCTTTTAAAATTTTGATAGGCATTTCTGAACGAGTTCGTGTTTATATGTTGTACTTACATTCGGCAACGGTCGTCTATATGCCAGTAAAGAAAGTAGCAAGGGCCCAGCACTGCGCCAGGATAGCCAGCGTTCGCCAACCCGAACAACCAGCCGCCCCTCTGCAGCTAATGCATCGCCGCGTGCGCAAAACTCCTCGAACGGCAACGAGCGAGAAATTGAGCCCTCACGAACGTACACAGACACCTGACCCCTGTGCAAATATACCTAACTTAGGAAGATTATTAAAGTATAAATGTCCACAGATGTCAAATAATAATTAATAAAAGAACTCGATAGAACCGATTAAATTAAAAACTAACCCAAAACATCAATAACAAGAAAAACGTGTTGTTCATAGTCAAACAAGGGCTATGTTACTTCATATCCAAGGCATATTTAGAAACAGTCAGTACTAACATTTATTATCATCACAAAATGTTAAAAAAGATCATTACTACATTACATGCTAATATGGACTACATACACCATATTATTTCGAAACGACTATAAGAAACAAATTCATTTCGCTAATTACATATACTACCAACTTTATTAAAAAATTTGTTTAGTTGTTTAATATGTGAAACTACTACGCAGACATTTTCCTGAATGTTTATTATAGAAGTTGATGTAGGAATTTAAATCATAATCGTACATCGTAATGTACAAATTTCCAGTAACCTTTTATTATTGTCGCTATACCTGTTAATGCTAAAGAAATAAACGAAAGCAATAATTTTCTTAAAATTATCTGTTATTATTTCTATCCATTATAATGTACAACGGCAACGTTCGTAATTGTTACGTAAGCGGTATATTTATTGAAACTAATCAAATAAAATTAAGCTGAAACAAATCTTATTACGCAATTACTTATAAGTGACTATGACGTTAGATGTCACGGCTTCATAGAACATGTGAGAATGCTGCAGTGACTAGAGAACACAGTGCTTGCTCCGTTATGTATATATTTATACATATGTAAACATTATTACTTCTGTGTCTTATTATTTTATAAAGGAAAAAATTATGTGTGTGACTCATTCAAATTGGTTGGTAATGTAACAAAAAATAACTACAATATTGTTCACACTTTTATTACTTACTTGTTAAGTATTTTATCATCGTCATCAGAGTCAATGGCAGGTGGCTCAAGAGATGCTGGTGATTGAGGTAGAGAAGGTCCATTTCCAGATTCATACTCCTCTTCGGTGGGCCCTCCTGTTGGTGCGGTTGTATTTCTTCCACCTGCACAAAGCAATCTTTTTAGCGATTCTTTGTTATGTTATTTAGAAACCTATGCGGCGAGAAAGCTTTTCACTTCAAAATCATTATTGGATTTTATTCGTGTAATAAATTGACACATGATTCTGTCGTAATTTTTATTAAATAGTATAAAGATATTTTCAAACACTTTTAGTGACTAATGGTAGCAATAGCAGACTCATTACAGTACTGCACGTTTTCACTGTAAATGGATAGAAATAAAAATGGAAAACAACGTTTACTTTTGGTAAATTTCGTTGGACAAAAATAATACATAAGAATTTTTAAAAAGCCATGTCTTCATTTAATTACAACAAATTGGTAAAACATGTGCACTGTTACATGGGCAGGTTTTCAAAAGTGATAAAATGTATTCTCGTAACATAGACCGATAGACATCATTGAATAATCAATTAAATGAAAACGAATGTAAACCAGTGTTCGTAAACCTGTATTGCAAAATTAAATATTAAATCTATTTTAATTTCCTTTTAATTGTTATTAATTTACATACGTTATATTATTCAGAACTGATAAAATTTTTTTGATTAAAACAAAGCATCGTATCCGTGTCGTGACTGATATTACATTCGGTGTTAAGATATTAAATTATTCTTGTATCAGTCAATTACTCAACAATTGTCGCGTTAGTTAGAATAGCATACATTGCCCCACATTGTGCTAGTTGTGCTAAGACATAGATACAGTGTTATCATTTCAATAATTTTACGGGCGATATGCCCATCAAACCGGAACACATCAGTAGCTTGACCGTTGAAATACGAGCCGTAGTAATATAAGTCCCTTCACAATCTCCGGCAATAATGACTAAGTATAACATCATGTCGGTGGAACGATGTGATTCAGCAATTCAGTTCGTCAGTTCTCTAGCTTTTTAAATAGCCCCTTCGTATAATGTTTAATATGACTACTAAGTCCTATAGATTACCTGAGCGATAGCGTTCGCTATGGTGCTTCGGGAAGTAGAGATCTGGATCGACCTGACCGCGGTCGAGGTCGTCCAGATAAACGCCTTCAGAGATAGCATCATTAGCATCTTTTGTTGACATGAAGCGGAACATTCCACTGAGTACGCCACGTCTACCCGGGCGCTCCTCGTCAGAACTGAGGGGCTCTGAGGGCGACGCAGGCGATGCTGGCGAAACTGGGGACGCAGGAGGCTCAGGAGACTCCGTGTTTGTCCCTCTCATGGGTGGCTCCGGCAACTCCCCCCAGCGCCACGACTGCGATGACTTGTCACCAGACGTAGCCCGTGAAAGTTCTACCTCAGTATCTGATTGTACAGGCGTGCCGTTACGGGACCCCTTGCTGGATAGAACAAAATTAAAATTAATTATTACGATTATATTGTTAAAAAAGCAAGAGAACAAATCTATATTTTAACTAGCAAGCGGCTTTTTCATAACTTAAATATTAGTTTGTTTTTGTGCAAGTACTACACAAAAGTTATTTTACTTCGGACCAAAACATTAAATGCTAGTACATTTATACTTATTATTAGTAAACTTTCTTTATTGTGCAATAAAGCTGCCATTACTAATACTACTTAAGTCATAAAACTAGGCCTTTTTCAACAACAACCTGTACTGGCAACCTGTACCAATGAGATTAAGGGTTAATGGGTTTAAAACTAACTGGGCGATACAATTTAGACTAATCAAAATATTGACTACATGTACACCTGTACATGATATGTTTAGGCATTTATATAAAATACCGATTACATTCTAAAGCAAAACAATAATTACTGGAAAAATAAGTTTTTTCGAATTGGATGACTTGAACGTAACTATAAAATGCTTTACGATGTACTGTTATTATTAATGCACTGATAATTATTATCAAAACCTATAAGTGTCATTAAAGCTTCTCGGTGACTACAGTAAGCGAGGTGAATTGTTATGTGTATATAATGTATGCATTACGCGTGTCTCGGGGCTGCATGCACCTCAAACGCAGTATCGGACAACGCCAGCGGGATACGGTTGTCTCCATTTAACTTCAAATTTGACATCTCTTCACTGCAATTAACTCCAACTCATCAACAAACACTCATTGGAAATATATAATTAAATTGTGTAAGGTATTTAATCTCACCTAAGAGTAGCAGCATTTACTTCGTTGTCACTGAAGAAGTTTATGTCAATGTTGTTCGGAATAGAAGCGGTTTGCGAGTTGCGAGGTTCAGAACTTGCGAGATCGGATTGGCTTGAGATGGAGCTCGTCGATGATTTCCTTAGATGCTTCTTTTTTGTGCTAACTTTTCTAGTTTTCTTTTTCTTTTTACCGTTACCATTTGGCTTTACTTCGTCTTGGTTAGCCGGAGCCGCATCAATGGGACGGAAGTCATTGTTTGCACTAATTTTCTGTACCACCTGGTTTGCTTCACTTTCTGCTTCGCCCAGTTGTGTAGCTGCAAATGTTTTTGGTTTCGCATCGGTCCAATCAACCGAAACCTCGTCCAGGCCTTCCATTTCAAATAGAGCTTCATTGTCATTGTCACTCTTTGGTTCTTTGTTTTCTTTGAGTTTGAGTTTACTTAAGTCCGGCTTTTGCATGGTTTGTCCGTCAGCTGTATATCTAAAAAAATAATGATATATTAAAAGGGACTAATATAATTCTTTAATCTTTTAATCGATAAGTAATAAGTGTAGTATTAAGATTAAATGCTTTGTGTTAAACTTGGTTGTTACTATATATGATAGTTTAATTCAGTTTAAACCGCTATCTTTTAATTATATGAAGAAATATAAACAGTTTCTGGCTTGTCTGATTCATTGCAATAATTTGCTCAATGTTTGACATTGAGTTTTTATCCTTTAATATAAAAAACAATGTTATTGAACTTTGTATACAAAACACATTTAACATTCAAAAATAATTTAAAAAAGATTAGAAGGATAATGTACAGACAGTGCGGGAAAACGTTTAGGGAAGTTCCTGGTATTTATTCAATTGTTTATGAATAAACGTGTTGGCTTTAATTAAAATGTTGGATTCTTTTTTCTTGTTTTCAATATTTCAAAAAATCTGTACACAATAAATTTTTGAAAAAATTTTCTACTTTCTTTTTTATGGGGGAAACTTGGCTCGAAAAGTACCGTAAATACAGTTAAGGTAACAACAGTCGACCTTTAAGCGACGTTTGCAAAGACTGTCATATCACTTAAAAACTAGTATATTGTATAAGTAATACATGTTGTGTATTACCGTCGTTTCGTATAGTCGGACGCCTGACCATGGTCAGGTTCGACTGCAGAGAGTGAATTCCGACGGCGTGGTTCATAAAGCTCGTCGAATCGCGATGCTGGAATAGGTGAAGTGGCGAGATGTGCTGAACATTCAGCTTCATCCTCACCTACCTCCTCAACAAAGAAAGCCTCGCCTGACTCCCCAAGTTTCATATGAATGTTTAATTGTTCACCGTTCAACTCTAAATCCACCTGTGAAAGTTTAATATCAATTAATATAATAAATACCAAAAAAATCCACAAAGCAGAAAGTTTTAACTGAAATTAACAGATGCAAAATCAATTTAGGCTTGGTATATTCCTAAATTTGTAATATCTGAAAAAAACATCAAAAACTAACCAACCTGTAAAAATTTAAATACGTAAAATGGATTCAAGTTGTATAATTTAATAGTATTTATGTATTAAATTATATAACTTAAGTAGTATAATTTAATTTAATTGTATAACGCTGTCCATATCAGATGTATCATGGAAGGAAAACAGAATTTGAAATATCATCGTGTCTCGATTTATATCATTGCATGTTGTACATGATAGTGGCGAAATGAGACAAGCGGATAATTAAACGTAGACATACACATACACACTCCTTTCTAAATAAGATAATTTTAACTAATGCTCAATTCTATGGAATCCAGCCAGGTTGTTAAACAGACTTGAAATGTTAAATGTTTTAAAATGTTACATTAATAATCAAAATAATTTTTCTTCATAAATGTTAGACATACTTGGTTTTCTAATTTATAAACGCGTTTTCAAAAGAGTGTTTTCTGATATATATTTTGTTAATATAAACATGTTATAACAAATTCGGAAACGTATTTCTAATACATACCCCAACATTCAAACATGTTTTTTAAGTAGTATATTTTCACTTTTATAATAATTATGAAAAAAAAACTTCGGTTTTGGTAGTAAAAAAAATATACATTATACATATGAAGTCAAGAACCTAAGAATATCAAAAAAAACTGAAACCTTTTCGTGCCAATTTAATTTCGGCATCGTTCCAATATACGCAACGAATTAGTAGCTATATTGTTATTCAGTTTTGGTTTTAACTTTCGGGCCAAAAAATATACATAGTGACAAATATTGATATACGTATCTATAGTCTGAACTGTCGGCGATGAAACAATATAATCGGGAGTAAAATGTGAGTTGTGAAAAACGAATATCGTTCCGTCATGATGTTTCTTAACAAGCAAGGAGAACCTGTTCACATCATATTGAGTGAGATGTCTGGTTTACTTGTACTCTTGACCAGGAAAAATCATATTTTACAAGTAGCACAGCTTATTTAAACATGGCACTTGAAAATGACCTACGGTGAGGTATAACCGAACGTCCAAAAATTTGTACTCGACGATGCTCGACTCCAAAGAAATAACACTAAGAAATAGTTGAAGTATCAGACGCAACTTTTATTCACCAACCGTAGAGTCCAGACCTAACCATCGGTGGTAATTATCTTTTTTCAAATATAAAAAAAGAGTTGCAAGGTATGAATTTTCTTGACGATGAGGTGAGGGTCAATGTGGTATTTTTCAGATCATTTATTTTGAGAGTTTATATATTTTTGAATGATTAGGAAATTGTATTCATCTTGCAAGTAAATATATTGGAAACGAAAAAATATTTTTTTTTATATTCTTTATTTCTCCATTCCGCGAACTTTTAACAACCTTGCCTCGTATGACAAGTGCTGAACATGTCAATTACACAGTCTTGGAAAGAAATTTCCGCAATGGATACTAATATGAACTGAAATTATGACTCGTGACTTATTTTCCTTATTTTAATATTATGCAAACTTGTTAACAACCTGATTGCGTGCAATTCGCCATTGGAAATGTTATTTTCATTTTCTAAGTAACAAGCAAATCGTTAGATAATTTATGGTAGTTGTGAGAGTAAGAGGCGACAAGAATCTACATGTGTATTTGTGTATAGCTAGTTCATTAGCACTTCGTCCGCTCACGTTCTTTTTTATGGTATGATAAGTGGATAGCTCGATGTGATAAACACAAAAAAATTTAATTCAAGTATTGTAAACTTTCCGTTCGTGAATATAAATTATTTTCATAATAGGCACAAAATTAATTGCATTATTATTTTTCGCAAACTGGCTCTTTATCGTGGTACCAGGACGATTTATTCTCCTACCTAGTTTTAAGTGTTAACTTCATTTATGTTTTAATTGTTTATGATTTAAACATCTTTACAACTACTGATATTTTTCTTGTTTTATTCATTATATTTTAATTACCCTTTAATTATATTCTCATAATGATTTTTCCTCTTAAATGGACTCAAATATTCTTTGAGGGCATATAGGTCAACAGATATTTATTACGACATCAATAACACGATTAGAAGCATTGCTCAGCAAATAGCATTAGGGCTTTTTCAAATTTAAAATTAATAATTCATAATAAATTCCTTTATTTTAATTTTAAGATATAATAAAGAAATAGAATATAAACTCTCTTCGTTATTTTTATGATGTCACAACAAAATGCCAAACACGGACGCAAGGACCGAACAGACGGCTGGCCACGACAGGGAGGGGTCTTTTCTTCGAAAAAATATTCTTAAACACTTAAAATATCGGCAAACACCAGTAATAATAATTTCTGAATATTAATATAAAAATAATAAAAATACGTACAACTTTGAATCTTGAGCGTAATACACCAAGCTTTCCGAAGCGGACGTGGAACGGCGAACAGGTGAAGCTGCCATCCGGCTGTTCCACCACCACCACATCAATAGCTCCAGTCAATGTTGCACTGTTGATCTCGTTGTAGAAATCGCGGAAGTTCGCGATGAACTTTCCAATGTAGTTCATAGAATACATGACGTTAGTTGTAGCTGTCCGGCATTCACAGTAAATCGTCACAAATATCACTACCACTCAAACGTCGATGAGATTTTTATTAGTGATTAACCCATTCTGTCTCATTAATGGAAATTTGAAGGCAGAAAACTGAAACAAAGTAAAAAATAGCACATTATGTTATGATTCAATCATTATAATACGTATTTGTGTGAGAACCATCAGAGAATGTTATACTTAAATATTTATATTCATTATATCCATTTTATAACTCTGTCAAATAGAGTCGTGATATTAGTACTGAATTGGTTAAAAATTTTAAATTAATTATCAACAAAGCAATGTCAATTATCGTTATTTAAAATATTTGTGTACTATGTAAATTTATAAACTGTGTTATTGAATTTAATCTGATAAGAACATTCGTGGTGGACCTTATCAACTATAACACGGAATAAGGTCATTATTTCCTGCAACGTAAGAAATTACGCATGCTGCTTTACGTATCTGCTGATAACAAATATACTGAACATTTGTCCGATATTTACATACTGCAATCTATATGAATTGTAGAAACATTTACCACATTTTGTGGTCTCGATATTATTATTAAACTGGAACACTCGCATGTAATCACGATGTAACATACAAATTTCATATAAAAAATAATTTTAACGTAAATTTTTTATAAGAAATTAATAAATTTCTCATATCTACACATTTTTAAAAGAGTCAGGTAAAAAATATTCGATTTCTTACTACCCAATATCTTCTAATATATAAAACCTTGAACAGTATATAAACAGGTGGTAGGTCTCTGTTGCTGTCGGTCTAGATTAACAACGTAGTAGTTTTTTCTTCTGGCTAACAGTAGTGTGGAAATATTAAAGTTCCGGTTTGAAAGGCATTTTAGCTACTAACTAGATCTTATGCATATCATCCTAATTAGCGTGCATTTGTTATGGACGGTATTTGAACGTTTGATTGCTTTCTCGAAAAAGAAACATAAATAATATTTGTATTTGTATGATTTTTTGTAGCTGGTAAGAGTAGATATGTCGAAATTAAAGAAAAAATAAAAAAAATTATCTTTGTGGACAAATCCTTTGATACGTTATAGTTTTATTTCTATCAATCTCATCTAATCGTTATTTCTTATTCAAATAAAAAAATTGCCTTTATTGCTTTTTACAATTTCACACTTATAATATTTACACACATTTTTTTTCGTCAATCAACATCTTGTTCTTCGACAAAGGCATCCCTGTACTTTTCCATATTTCTCTTTCTCCAGCGGTTCGCATCCATTCTGAAGTTTTCCTTCAAATAACGGTTAACAAATCATGTAATAGTTCTTTTATGTTATGTTGCACTTAACTACACACAACGAGCACAGGATGTTGTTACATAACTTTGCATGCACGATGCATTGAGATACAACTACACACTACACGCGCATTTGCTGACCACCGCGAAATGTGAGCCTCGATTAACAATGAACGTTAAGAAACTACAACGCGAGGTACATCGTAAATATTGAAATTAAACTTACTAAAACAATACTATTCAGTGTCATTAAATAAAGCAAATTGTTCTACTGATACAAAGTGAAATACAATAGGTAATTAGATTGATTTCTAATCAAATACATAAATACATTTCATTTAAAAAAGAAGACCTGTAGAACCAAAGCGCATTTTACTCTTTTTACATCCGTGCTTGAATTTAGATATGATTTAAAGCACTCCTTCCATCGTCACCTCATTCAGATTTAATTTATCTAGCTTACACCTGCCATTCTATTAAATATTTGAGAGAGGAACAACTATTGAAATGACTAAAATCACATGCTTATTTACAGCAAGTTATAAAACATTATTTTTTGTTAAAAGCAAATTGTGGGATAATGTTTTATCAATAATTACGTAAATGGTCTCTTGGAAGTAAATAGCTATTTTTTATGTGCAAAATAAAACTTGTCTGATTCTTCAGTTCTTATTTGTTGAGGGAGCCTTATTTTACCGTATAGTTACGTAATGATTACTAAAAATTTTTCATTTGCAGCCCGCGGCACTATGATATAAAAAGGTGGTTGTAGTTCGCAAAAAAGATTGGAGTACCACTGCCTTATACAATTCGTATTTAATAAAGAAATTTTGTGTGAGAGTTCATTAATGCACGTGGCAAAGGCGTGCTAGACATCCATTATAAGAGGACTCTGTCCCCCACTCGTCTCGACGTAAATACATATAGCTCGGTCAATGACTAATTCACTAAAACAGCCAACAAATTACCCTAAAAGACAATTTTTTTAAGTTTTTTTAAATCCACTAATACATTTGAATAAAGTTAACATTACATGTTGTCGACATCATTATATATTACTTCGATGTATTGAAAATAGAGAAGTATGATCTTGAGTGGTTTTACGTTAAAAGGCGGTGTTTAATTGACTCCTTGAAATAATAGACGTAAAAGTTTTTATGTGTATTTTTAGTAAGAAAAGTATTCAACGAATTTGGGTTGCACGTAACAGAGTTTGAAATTAAAATATTTATATAATTTCCTACTAAACGAGTTATCTTATCATACTTTAACACCTTGAAAATGCCAATGTCAAGATGTGAACCGATTACTGCAATAAAAAGGAGCCCATGAACCGTCCGGGTACGTGTACTTTGTTACCAACTAACGATACATTTCGACCCCATAACATGTCACTTAAATGATGTTTCTTTGAAAATACTACTACCATGTACACAATCAAATAAACGGCACGCCTATACATATCTGTTAAATATTAAAAAAAAAATCTGTACCATTATAAATTTTATAGCAAAATTATTTTGACTAGTTCAATGATCGCTTTCCCTTGTATGGTAACTGAAGTGATTTATGTACAAACTTGAATAATCCCTTTTAATACGCATTATTTTTATTTGATAAATAAAGTGACAAGCGAGAAGTTCACTCGATGATAGGTAATACGCCTGCCCGTAACAAACAGGTGTTAGATACGTGATATAATGCATCACATTGTACTAGTCTAGTTATCCCAGCAAATTCACTAGCTACAAAGCCGTTCAAATCGGACCACGATAATTTTTGCAAACTATGTATCGGTGGCAGAAATAGGAACTGTGGTGGTACCCAGACGGTTTCCGACAACAGAAATCTAATATTAGTTAAGTTTTTAGTATGAGAAAGTATAAATATTATTTTACACTTGGGAAGAACTTGATACAGACATATAAGTAAAAGTAAATTATACGAAAATTGAAAAACAATACTGAGCGTGAGAAAATTTAGAGTTGTACTTCCTATTCAATTCTGTTTAATCATTGTTGTTGTTTCAGTTTCTAATATTTGTAGTTTCTAATTTTTGTATTATAGTTTCCGCCATTAATAAATACCTCTATATAACGCAGTGCGACAATCTAACCTCTTTCACAATGAGTGGGACGGTCAGATTTATTTGCGCAAAACGCAGACGCCACAGGAATTCAGAAGTGACCTGGTATTTCGACAGTTATACATTTGAAAAGCCCTCGACTGAAGAACGTTCTAGAAATGTTTATCCAGTTTAGTAGATTACAGTGACCGGCCACGTAACGCGAATGCACTAGTGAAGTTATAATCAAAACATTTTAATTCAATTAAAAACATCGACAACAATGTAACAGTTAGCAACAAGTATTTTTTTATTTGCAATGAGTTCTGAGTTTTGTTTTAATTTTATTTACAAATTCTTGTGAAGAAAATTTGTTTGCCTTCCATAATTCCTACTCCTCCGAACGTGGCACAAGAGTCGAACTGTTTCTCTACGGAAGTATTTAGAATTATTTATGGTGCTGATAGAAAACAAAAGAGCTATGGTAATAGATATGTGAATACTCCTAAAAATATAAATAGAGTAAAGTAAAAGTGTAAAAGGTTTATCACAATATAACAAAATTAATTAATCATTCATACGATGCTTATACTAAGGATGTCTTTAATAATTTATCGTTAAAACCATTGTCATTGTTTTTCAATAACAATACACAAATGCGACATAGCATAATTGTTTATTACTGTTGGTTTTAAGTAATGTACTGTCCCATGACCACCTTTATCAATCTACGGACCATTCAGTAATGGAAATTGGAAATAAGCCATACGCTGACTCAGAATACGACAATGGCAATAACAAATGACGTTGTATGTATTTACTCGCAGACTTGTTTATTTGTTAATAAATTTTATAGTATACGTTTTTTCAGTATATTTGCGCACCGCAGCATACAGATAAAATAATAAGTCTTTATATATATGTCACGCACAAACATGGTCACGTTTCTGTATGGAGTTTAAATGTGGACAAAATGAACAGAAAAAAAAATTACGTACCAAGTAGAGTTTAAATTTGTAAAAAAAACGCGCAGGCACCTATCACAGGTGTAAAGCACAAAGCAACGTCAGCGTTTTTGTTTGCTTGTAACCGTCGCGAGGTAAAAACTTCGTGAATGAATAGAATATGGCCGTTGTAGAGGCGTTGTACTCGCGCCGAGACTTCTGTTATACTGATGGTTGGTGCGCGTTTCGAGGCGGTGTGTAACAGATTATAGTGTGACGTATGAGAGAGTTTACACACCCGCAGTGAATACTCAAAACATGTGGCCCGTAGGAATCCAACCAACGTAGCGCGAGTCGCGACGGCCACGGTCGCGCGGAGTGGCGTGATGTCGTACCACCCTATTGCGAAAGTGCGTTCGGAACGAGGAAGTAATATCCAATACAAATAATAAAAACACGCCTCTCCGTTATCAGATTGTGCAAACGATTAGAATTAACATTTTTAAAGGAAATTTACATGTTTACGTTTTTTGTTAATTAAATCCAGCCGACTGGTTAAGGACCTCGGCCCGGACGAGAGATTCGGAATTCGGAGGTCGTGGGTTCGAGCCTGGCGCGTACCGATGAATTTTTAGAGTTATGCGTGTTTTAAGAAATTAAACATGACGGGCTTTATCCGCTAACCCGCACTTAGCCAGCGTGGTGGATAATGGAAAAAAGAAAATGAGAGAGCTCATTATGAGAGAAGGCCCCGTGTCCCAGCAGTGGTAACATTTAGTGTGCTGATAAAAAAAAACTTGGCCTGATAAAGAGACCTTCGAGCTAACTTAAATAAAATTATTTGTTGACATGTACAATATAACTAATGGTTATAACCAAACATGTAAACTAATAAAAATTCTCAATAAACTCGAAGTATTAACCAGCTATTTCACAATTAGAATTGCGGTGCAGTATTAACACATTGTTAATTTACGTCTTGTATTAGAAAACATATTTTTACTAAAAAACAATTATTTATTATGTATATAATTCATTAAAACAACTATTTACAATACTTCATTATAAATAGTTTTAGCAACAATATTTACGGTATTTTGCAATATTATTTTAAAATGGAATAGACTACTAAGCCATTAATAATGATCTACCGGAATCGTTGCATAAACGATATTAAATAATACGATTAATATTATAAAAATATAACAACACTCCCCAACTATACAAAGTTTTAAGTTTTCAAACCGTTGATTCGAGTTTATAGATGTAAATTTTATCATTAAAATATGCAATATTTCTCGGTATATTCTATCTACAACGGCCTTATTAGTCTAGAGATGGGTGTGTCATGACGTAACGTGTTGCGTGTTATTCAAGACTCCAAGGTTAACGTTAAAATAGTGATGCAAAATGTCGACATACTTTAAACTGTACAGCTTGGTATTAAAGGTCATATTTTTTTTATATATGCAAACCTCCGTACGCGTAAGAGTATCCTGATAGCCGTCCACGTTTATTGAACAACGTTTGAAACCATTCGGAAAATTACACAAACACAATTAAATTAAATACTTGTAAGCAAAATTTTAATGCCTTTAGAATTAACAAACATTTTATAAAACCGTTGAAGCTGTCATTGATTTGTATTGTAAGAGGCAAAACTTACTACATAGTCCTTCGTTTTTATTATATATTTTATTTCTAATCTACATCATTAATAGGGCTGGATTTCTTACCACTTCACCGTTGTGAGTCAGGGCTAGCACGCCTGTCCTGATTCAAGAAAATCTTGATTATTTCAAACTTCGATTATAAATATTATATAGTGTTTCAAAAGAAAGTTTATAATTGATAGAAACTCTAATTGCTAGTAAGTTATAAATATTTCCGTTCATGTGCCTCTAGGAAGACAATTTCGTTAGATGCGAGATTATAACGCATTGTCACTGCCCAATATCCAGGGGAGCTTTAATTCAGCATCCACTAATATTTTCTAGTTTGCATCTTTACGTTATGCTAAAAATGATGCAAAAAATCATGTGTACACATTAAAAATACCTGCACGCTTTTAAATTAAAAAGTGTTGATTGTCACAACTAGGTTGATTGACACACATTTTCTATCATTCTTGATGACCTTGATTAGCCAGTTTACCTTTCTAGAGTGGTCGCATAAAATTTTTGACTGATTATCGATTGAGAAAACATACTTGGCTTGTTACTTATAATTAATGAAAGCGAAAATTTTAAATTTTATTGTACAACCTCTGAACCACTCTGAAAAGCTTTCCAAATATGTGATATATTGGAATAACTGCAGTGTCTGTTTTTAAAAATTTCGAAATTCTTTATTATATTCTAATTTTTAAAAAGCATTGAACACAAAAGTTCCATTATAAAGGTGAAAGAATAAGAAACATATTAATAATCACAATATTGTAGAAACAGGCAACTTTGTATCTAAGTATACATATACATAATGAACCACTATAGTTAATGTTATAAAAAAATATTATATATAATGTTATTATGTAAACGTTATACATTATATAAAATCTGCTGTACCAACCATTGGTAAGTAATAAAAAAAAAAACAGTAATAAATTCAAATGACTAATTAGATGAATTGTAAAAGAATTTTATCACTATCTATCCATTTATGACAGAAATAATAAGTATATTTTACTTTAGTACATTTTACCTTAAAAGGCACTTATACCTGTGTTTGTACACAACTTCACAGTAAAAGTTTTATTGTTTACTGGTATACTTTAATATAACTCCAAATTCTTTGGGTGCAGAGTGAGTTAGTGCAACAGGTGATAATAATTTTTTCATTTGTTTAATATACTACATTCATATATTTATTATAATACAGATCCCCGGAGGATGTTTAGTGAGCGTATATAATAACAGTTTTTTTAATTTTAAGCAAGTGGTTAATTATATCTAAAATATTATTTAGGACACTAATATAGTTAAAATATAGTAAAATTTTGATTATTATTACATTATTTGTTAAATGTTTGTAAATGGAGTTAAACAATTTATATGGTATAACATAAAGACCATTTCATGCATTAAACTATGTTTTAAAGATGACATTATTTAAAAATGTATCAATGGTTTATATTATTAAAAATACTTAAAACCATGATAAATCGAGTACTTATACTTGCTATTTAATTAACAACAAAACACCTGTACTTTTATTAGTCCTGTTTTTACAACAAATTATATAAATAATGTAATTTATATGCACCAAAAGCTTTTAAATAAGTAGTTGTACACTAAAGAAATACTTTAAAATATAAATTTTCCAATGTAAACAAAAAAAAATACTTACAGGGTCAAGTTCTTATTGTAAACAGTTAGTTACAATAAATAAGAAGAAATATTTATAAAATTTTAAAAAATCTGTAAGAATAGTGTACTATTTTCCACTATCTACTTAAACATGAAAAGACAAAGCATCTTCAGTTGGGTGAATTCTTTATGTATACATAATATGTCAACTAGTGTAGTTATTTTTTTTAATATGGCTATAGTAACGAACCTTTTACCTATAAGTAAAACCTAAAAAAGAAACTGATAAAAAAAGAATTTTGTTAAAACCAACTACTTCCAGTTTCCAGAACTCCAGTAATTAATTATAACTTTTTATAATTAATTACTGGAGTTCTAGAATTTAAAGTAATTACGCTTTTTGCGCTTGTCTTCTTTACTGATCATTGTACAGCAGCACAGGTACGAAAAATCAACGTCATAAATAATTTTAAATAAAATGATCTTGATCTGGATTTCAACTATGACCGATTCTGCTACCAATTTCAAGTTTATTCTACTATAACACCGACATGGATTTATTAGTAAAAGTCTTACGAATTATGTTACGATTTCTAGTAATCTATCTAGCTAAATATTATTTGCTCTCTGATTTATATCTAATATCATTAAAAATTTATTACTAACAGATTACAGTCACAATAAGTAATAAATAAGGTAAGTAAGGTAAGGTTGTAAAGTAGCAATTAAATAAGAGGTCCGATACAGCTTCAAAAAACAAAAAAATATACAAATATGCAATGTTCTGTCAACTTTTGTAAAACTATATGTGGGTCAAAGTAATCGTTTAAAAAATTATCCAAGTATAAAGATTGTTTCGCTAAAATGGACATTGTGGATTTAACACCACCGCACTTTTGTCATAATAAGTATTATCATTAACATTGACAAACGTCAACTTCTGGCTGTATGACGAATAGAAGGGATAATATAGATACTACATACATATTTTGCAAGTTTTAGTATAGGTTTGATATCATTATTTTGATTTCGTTTTCTCTCTTTAGTAATTTTCCATAAATAGTGCATTTGCATTTACGTTTGAACAAACTTATCGTATCAGGCTAACTTTTCAAACATTAAGTAGAAAAATTTTAGATTTTTATTATAAATTCAACATAGATACACGAAGAGAAATGCATTTCCAAAAACTAAACTTGTAGTATATATATACATAATATTATTAACATGGTAAGTATTTCTTAAATCTTATGACCAATTTTAACAATATTAACGTAAATAACTAAAACGTCTATATTGTTTATATTTTTTTAGAGTTATCAGGATGAATCTAGTTGCTATGTAGGTTCATTTCCGAAGGATTTTAGTTATGGACCTTTCGAGCAGAATGGAGAAAATGATAACACATCACTACAAGAAGATCATAAACCAAGAATTCTGCTTATGGGACTAAGACGGTAGATAAATCCTTTCTTTTAACTATTTTGCATTATGCACATATTTTTGTAAGTTTCTTTGGAAATTAACTATATGATTTACTTCCTTAAGGTCTGGAAAATCTTCTATCCAAAAAGTGGTTTTTCATAAAATGTCTCCAAATGAAACATTGTTCCTAGAATCTACGAACAAAATTGTTAAAGATGATATAAACAATAGTAGCTTTGTACAATTCCAAATTTGGGATTTTCCTGGACAGATAGACTTCTTTGACCCAACTTTTGATTCTGATACTATATTTGGTGGGTGTGGTGCACTAGTCTTTGTCATAGATGCCCAGGTTAGTTTCAATATTTTTGATAATTTTCCTAAAGTTTGTATTTTTACTAGAGACATCTGTTATTATGATGATAATCTTTTAATTTATTGTAACACCTATAGACTCCTTTTTTATTTTTCAATTATAGGATGACTATCAAGATGCTCTGGATAAACTACAACTAACTGTTACAAAAGCGTACAGAGTAAACAGTAATATAAAGTTTGAGGTGTTTATACATAAGGTAACAGATGCCCTTTAGATCTTGTTTTGTTCACGGTTTATTATATCTTCACATGTCTATATGTGGATGTTCAGTGCAGAACAAACTATTATGATTGGATAAATTATTATAAAAATGTAAATTGTCATACTATCTGGTGACATGTTAAACAGAGAAACTAGTTTAAGATATTCAAAAATAAAACATCTCATTTTTTTTATATAGAGGACCTTTGATGTTTGTGGGTACATAAATTTGTTAATAGCTGCAATATTTATATTGTTAATATTATAATATTAATTAATTTCATTGTTCTTCTAATAAAATGACAAACACAGAATTAAAAATCGCTGTAATTAATATTTTAGTTAGTTAAAGGTTTCATTTTCAATTACAATGTTATACCTTACAGGTGGATGGCCTTAATGATGATTACAAAATGGAATCTCAGAGAGACATTCATCATCGTGCAAACGAAGATTTGGTAGAAAATGGCTTAGAACATGTCCATTTGTCATTCCATTTAACCTCTATTTATGATCATTCAATATTTGAAGCATTCAGTAAAGTTGTACAAAAATTAATACCACAATTACCAACACTAGAAAATCTTCTTAACATACTTATTTCAGTAAGTATAAATTATTTTCTGTAAGAAGATAAACATAAAAATGTTGCACTGGGGATTTATACTTTGCCTGCTCTTATTTTTGTTGCAAAATAGAAATGTGCAAATATTATTGCTTTCTGGTTTGAATAGCATGGTAGCTTGTTAAATCTTTCAGGCAGCAAAACAATATTTTATGCTTCAAATGTTAAACACAGTATGGAGCAGTTAATATTGATAACTAGCATTGTATTGTTTTGAGTTATCATACTGATTCATTTACCATCTGATAGATTGAATAAAAAAAATATATTTTGAGTATCCTTAAATGTGGTGCTTTTTCATGTAAGAATAGTAATTGCATTGTTTTTTTTTTTTTCAGAACTCCGGTATTGAAAAAGCTTTCTTGTTTGATGTAGTTTCAAAAATCTACATAGCAACTGATAGTTCTCCTGTAGATATGCAAAGTTATGAATTATGCTGTGATATGATTGATGTTGTTATTGATATTTCCTGTATATATGGGTATGTTGTATATTATTTCATTGTTTACAGAAACTTGTCAATAATTGTTATAAATAACTAGTTACAAAGTTTAAAATAATGTTTTATGCATTTTAAAGAATTGAATTAATTATTCATAGCCACATATTTTTAAACATGATTATGTAGGGACTAAGGTGATAGCTGGCATAATGTCATCATTGCTTAACATCATTATTGATAGTACTGTTTAATTATTCTTTACAAAACAATTGATTCTACAATTATATTTTGGGTAGTACTTGTTGTATTTGTATTAATTATATTCAATTAAGGACTCCAAGCTGAGGGTTGATCTGAACGTTTTTGTTTTGGCTTAAAAAATCTATCATATTCTACTTCGTAAGATTTGGTGTTCTTTGGAGACAATTTATTGTCTATCAAATCTGATAATGCCATAATGGTTATGAACCATGGGAGTTGTTAATCATTCGTAATATTCTTGTAATAACTAGGTATCAAATAATTAAAGGTGGACTCACAAACTTGTCAGGGAACATTGTGGAGAAAGGGTGGATACAATTAATAACTCTGTAATATTCATTACCTCAATCAACGAATGTCCACTGCTGAACCATAGATTTCTTGTTCTGTAAGGTGCGTAAGTGTGTTTTGTGTAAAACATTACAAGAGACATGTAGTATTCATATAGGTATAAAAATATGTAACTTTTATTTGAATTTGACAAGAAGTATGTGGCTCACTGTATGAAGTTAAACTGGCAGTACTCTATTAAGTGTGAGCACATCATTATTCATGAGTTGAATATTTCTTAATTTACCTGAGTAAAAAAATACTTACAGACTTGTTACTTTTTACAGAATGGTGGATGAAACTGAAATAAATACATTCAACAGTCAGAGCTCAAGCTTGATTAAACTTAATAATGGAACTGTCCTTTATTTGCGGGAAGTAAACAAGTTTCTTGCACTTGTTTGTATTCTTCGAGAAGAAAATTTTCAAAAACAAGGTGTTTATTTTTATATACTATGTTTCACATAATAAGTCTTCTTCTTTATTCTAAGATTATCTAAAACTTTTGACTCATAAAAATAAATTCCGCTAGCTCTGTTGTCCAAGACTAGGCGGATGTGCAGACATTAATGATAGTGATATTATTAAGGTAACGTGATTTAACACCTCGATTCATGGTGACAAGCATACGGTGCTGTATATCATCACATCGAATTTTTGTATAAAAATTTAATTCAGCATAGGAGTGTTATAATTTATTCTTACTTTTCAGGTGTAATTGATTATAACTTTTTGTGCTTTCGTGATGCAATCACTCAAGTTTTTGAACTACGCAATAAAAGTCAAGGTGCTTTGGTCGCGGCAAGGACACGTACGGACTCCGAGCTACTTGCCAATGGCACTGGCGACTCTGCAGAAAGTACATCCGACCATTCTCAAGTACAAATTCCATAGCACAATATTGTTTAAACTCAATGTTATTTCTATGTAAATTGTAGAAAAAAAGCTTAAAGTCTTAATACATGTAATTTTTATAACGTTCAATTCAATAAAATATTCATTATAATATATTGATAATAAATGCCTTATTTTTAGCGTTCATTGCATTTTTTATGGAAACAAAATGCCCATGATCGTTCACTTGAAGATAAACACCACTTTGTGCTAGTCAAATTTGTGACTATCTATTCTTACTATTCTTCATACTACCTTATTCTTTGTCAAAAAATATGAATTATTTATTAATATTTTTCTTAAAATAAAGGTTGCTAATTTTTGGACAATTTTTAACGAATATCTCGAGTATCGTATAACTACAAACAAGTAAATCTTGATCAATTGTGTGTGACATAGCATCCTGATTTCTTTGTTAAGCAATATTAACTAGGCTAAAATTGTCCAAAATTCAAATCAAGGAAATTTCGTCGTAGTATACTTGCAATAAAATCAAAGTCTGCTCAAAATTGCAACAGCTTGATTTCTTATAGAATAGAAATATTTCTACAAAAACTTAATAACTTAAATCATCAAATTAAGTTCGCTCATGATGTCAGATACTGTAACGCGCTCAACACAATAAATTTGAGTTTTATTAAAATCTATACAAATTTTAAGGAAAACCACAGCTGAATATTTTGTTAAGCGAGAGCAAATGTTTTGTTAAGTAAAACAGCCACTAATAAGTTTCTAAACAACTCTTTAATACCTAGTTAACAAATATTAAAGCAGAGCCGTAATCATCAAACCCTCGAATCCAAAGAAGAATTTGTACAAAGATAATACACAGCACTATAAACAAATGTACATAAAAATTGTAATATACACACAACGATAACACTGTATTCAAATAAACAATTTTATAAAGTAAATTTTTACAAACAACACAGTTTATACCAAGGTTACCATTACAAAATAAAATGTATCCACAAAATTTTTATTTTTTAAATATTTGTTCTTGCAATATTATGAAAATATATCCGTAACTACTCATTGTCATATTAAATTCAATATACCATTATCATTATTTTCAACAAAGAAAAAAATTATATTCTGTGAAGGAAACTTTCTTTAAAGATATCATCCTTCTTAGTCAACTATAACACGTGATTACTATTAGCTTTACGAGCATACAGGTGGCTTTACGATGTTACAGTTGCATATAGGTTCAGGTAAATTCCGAACAGGTGCTCGTAATGGACGAGATATTGCTGCTGTTAAACGGTCAACGCTTGGAATCTCTTCCGCAACCTTAATACGACGTTCATGATCGATTCTCAATTTTTCAATTCGTTGAGCATGAGCTACACTGCGCTGCAACATAGCCAGGCTGTCGGTGCGTGCCGGAAACCGCTCTAAATTACAAGTCACTTCGCCTAACTCGGCAGTATCTGTGTCTACAATCTCTTTGTGATCTAAAATCATACCCAGATTTAGTTTAACATTAGTTGTACCCTCTCTAAACAATAAATATACACTTGCCTGATCTAATACTTTTAATGAGAAATTCTCATTAATTTTTAAAGCTTTCATTTTAATTTGAAACGGTTTAAACTTTTGTGATAACTTTTTACTTTTTTCTTTGATAAAGTTATCGAACTCGATTGCTAACATTTCTTCGTTATCCGTCCTTGGGGTATTTCCCCCTGTTCCTCCGAGTTTCAAAATTTCGGGATCTTTCACAGACATTTGAGTATCTATCATTACCTTTTGCAGTACTGGGGGATCGTTAAGTTCGTGCCATTTCCAATGTGACACTGGGCCTATTTCTCGATCCAGCACAACACCTTCTGTCTGATTGTACTTTAATCTTAAAAGAGTTGATAATAAACAACTATAATATTAAAAAAAGAAAAAATAACATACAAGCCAAAAAATGTTTACTTCGTCTTTACATTATTAAAATATTTTTTACCTTACTTTACCAGTATGATCAAAGACGATGCCGTTTCCAAGATAGTCAAAAGTCGCTAGGACCGTAACAGGCCGAGCACGCCCTTTTTCGTCTGGCTCTCCATTGCTGTAGACCACATAGCGTTGGCCTGCATTCATCTCTATATTTTTGTAAAACATCATTAGAAAAAAATTAAGCATACCAGTCTTACAAGCAATGTTATCTGTAATTGATATACAAACTTAACATACTTTTAAAAGTTACTTGTTCACAAAATGTAATAAGGTGAAATTAACCTCTTATTTTTAAAAACTGAAATAAACTTACTAGTTTACAGTTTTAAAAGATATAAAATTCCATGTTCGGCTGGATTTGATAATAGAAAAATAATAACAAGAATTTATTTTTATTATTCATATATTACAATTACGAATACTGTTTTAAACGAACTTTTACTCTTTAGAGATTGGCAAATGGATGTAAAATCCAAGCTATATTTATCTCAGAGAAAGGAAATGTACGTGTCACACGTCAAAAATAAGTACAAAATTACCTTCTGCACTGTAATAGTCCAGTGCTAGCTTCCCATTTCGATAATATATTCGTCCTCTTCCATCTGCTTGGAACTCTGCTAGAGCTTCTCCTGAGTCATAATGCATGTGCTTCTTACTCTTGTTGTGTTCAAACCAATCGAATTCCGGATGTGATGGTCGCATTCGGTACACGTTCATCTAAAATTCACATAACTCACAATTGTTAAAAGTGCATGATGCAGAAAATTTTTTACTGTGTTAGTAACGCAGAGTAACTATTATTAAAAAAATAATTTTCTCACTTTTCGAACAATTTTTTCTGTTGGCAGCATAGTCCAGCCTTTATCAATAAAAGAGCGATTTGATAAAGAGTAACGCACGGCCCCTTTTGTTTCTTGGTCGCTCTAAAATATAAAAAATATTTTATTCCTCAACGTTTGATATCACAAAATAGATTAAATAAATATTGCTAAGCTTGGATATAATTAAGTCTTACACTCAGAGTGTCAGATTTTTTCTTAGACATTTTCAAATAATAATATCAAAGTAACAATTAAAATTTTTAGTAATATTTCTTAGGAAATAAATTGTTAGAAAATATCGCGATGAACTTGACATAGTGTAGGTTGACAAATCGTTAAAAAATATACACTTTTATTTATAACGTCACATTCTTTTTTAATTTATAATTAACAAATAAAAGAGCTGCGAAGTCTAATACCATCAATACAAATACGCAACTATTAAATAGTTTTTATAATAAATAATATGTGTACTTATATAATATTAAAAAAGATTTCGGATTTTGACGGACTTCTGCACATAAGTAGAATAAGTTGAATGGTGGTAGGATTTTTTGATTGTATTAATGAGGTCAAATCGTTTTAGGATAAAGGGTCGTATCATCATTAAGATGTCATGGCAGCACCTCGAGCAGCCTTGCCGTGGTACTCATGGCATCCTTGTTATGACAAAAATAGCCGCCAAGTCGAGTACACGTGATCGAATAGAAAAAAAGAGGTATATTAGATTAACAGTGCTTGTTCATGTCACCAAAATGTATGTAGTAGAGTTCGAGCAAGGTATCTTTTAAAGTCGTAAGCAAGTTAAAAGAAAATGGTAAAATGTGCTATGAATTCTATTAATTAATTTTTATGTTCAATCCCGACTATAAATCTTACGATAACCAAGGCTGGTTTAAATTTTAATAAAATTTAGACTTAAAATAATTTCATTTCAAGTCTGAATTTTTTTGTTTATTTTTTTATTTTCTAGCGATCGTTACGTTACGTTAGGAGCTAGGATTTGGTACGTTATAACACAATTAGACATGTTTTTATTGGCGTCCCTGTTATGGTATCCTAAATAAATACGGCTTTTTCTCTTTGAAAATGTTTGTTTGTTCAATTGAAAATTTTTGGCTTTTACTTTGTGGTAAGTACCCTGTTTATCCATGAGATTTGTTATGATAAGAATTTTGACGAAAACTTTCTGTTTCAAAAAGAGAATACACGTATTGTCTATTTAGACTTATGTATATATAATATACAGGATGAAAATTTTCAAATCCTTCTGGAGGGAAAGTACTTTACATACTGGAGATGGACAATTTTACTAAAAAGAAACATTCCTTTATTTTTAAAAAGAAACAGAACTGCATTCACAGATTTTCGAAAAAATAACACTGCCCTTTTGCCGCATCGATCGATAGGGTCAAACATAAGGATCACATCTCTCTAACAAACGGGGTAAATAACACAAGGAAAGCCATGAAATCTAAACTTTTTTTAATTAAATGAAAAAAAGGGTAAACTAACTAATTAGTTGCTCGAAATGAGCTCCATTTTGTTGGATACAAAAATTTATTAATTTGAGGAATTCATTCCCAGTAACTTTTAATATCAAGTTGTGAAGATTTTTTAAAATCGTATTGTGCACCTCAGCTTTTAACTCGTTTACATTTGCATAGGAATTTTAGAAAAGTTTGTCAAAATTGTAATAGTCTCTCACGATCCCCAGGATGCAATTTTTGAACCAACCGACCTTTACGATAACACTTACTATATATTCTTTTACAGCACTTTAAGTACGCGAGTGTTGCTTGAAGCCTTTGGATAAGCTTCGAAGTATGTTAAAACACTTATACCAAAATCGGAATGGTCTTGCCGACGACGTTAGGAATGGCTTTTGTAACAACCAGTTTTTTTTTTAAATTATGCACCAGTCTTTTTAAAACAAATCGAGTTGGTACTTATCGGTCCCGATATCTCTTTACATACCACCGCAGAGATAAATTCACATCTTTGTGATTTAAAAAAGAAGCTTCCATTAAATCAAATTATTCTTGATAAGCCATTATTACGGTGAACTGGCAATAATGAAATTATACAATCTAATTGAATGAAAATAACAAAAGGCAATAGCAGGGCAGTTTATTACACTACACCAGAATTACAAACACGTGCAAAACGCAATCGTCTTTTCTACATAATTCTTCGTAATTGTAATGAATAATTGACTTCTATGATAAATCACACTGCGCTGGCCCTCACGGCGTTAGGGAGCGTCCCCAGGTGGCGGATAGGGGAACGGTCGGTAGCACAGCCTAGCTAC
>DWHU01000133.1:0-26978 GCA_018247975.1 Parides photinus
ATGTCATACCGTATGCCGGATTCCTTGGGTATAACTTCATGGTAAAACATGATAATGCCCGGTGTCTCACTGCACGTGTCACTAGGAAACACCTCAATGAAATCGATATACGGACGATGGACTGGCCTGCGGTCAGCCCAGACATCAATCCAATTAAGCACCTGTGGGATGTATAGTAATGAAACGTTCGGGCCGGAAAGTCAGCTTCTTCAAACATTGGGGGCTCTGAAGCGCATTGATAGAGTAGAATGCATTCCCCAAGCGACTACAAAAAAATTTGTCCGTTTGAGGTAAATCGAATGCTATAAGTCATTAGGGTATCTCTCGATAATAATTACCTAATTCAAGTTTGTGAAATTCAAAATGTTGGTAAAGTTTTTTATTTAATTTCAATCAACTCAATCTTTCTCGAAAATGTTCCTTTCATATTGCATTTGGATTATATCGCGTTATGTTGACGAAATGTTTTGTTAAAAAGTAAGTACGGTATTGATTACCATGATAATGGTGTCATTGAAACGCTTAGTTTTAAGCTATAAGAACATATCATTTTGTAACATAAACACATTTGCGTTTTCAAATGCAGCGGCTCTGGATGCACGATAGGAGTGTGAGTCGATTTCCTTGCTCGCGAGTGTAGTAACTTAAGTCTCGTTACTGATGAAATTTCAATCGACCACAGCGCCCTTTGTGTAACATAGTAGTATTGGCATAGTACTGCTTGAAGTATGGCGGTGGTGTTAGTGACTTTCCGGGGGTAGCTTGAAAAGCTATGGCAACCTACCACAAAATAAATTCTTATTAAAACAAACAGAAATAGTTTTATAGCTTTAAAACTTATACAGTTATAAAGTTATGCAAACATGTAGACCGCTTCCTGGACATTACATAACATACATAATGAGCATCAGAAAATGCCTTCCAAAGTTATTTCACATACGATGTATTAATGTAATACATATTAACAAGTTGAGCATTATGGAAAGGAAGGAAAGGTACCGGAATTAGTTAAACCTTGTAAAATTTATTTTACTTTGTATCATCTACTCAATTACCTTTTTTCGAGTGTTAACAAATCTCTTGAAAACTTTCTTGTTTTTTATTTCTTTCTCTATTTTTAAATAAAGTTAGGTGTATATGTATATTAAAGATTCAGTCTTAATTTTGCAAATCGTAATTAGTTGAAACATGTAATCTGATTAATACGTTGAATATCGACGATCAAGCTTAGTATAAAAACTGTTTATTCTTTAAATGAGGTTATATTCATTTTTTATACATTATCTGGGAGATTAAACCTAGTGGTTTTACCTTTTTTCGGCTCTTCGTAGTAAAATTAATGGTAACACGCAAAAAATTACTCTGTCTTCTTTCTCACTGTCCCATTTGTTTCTTGGTGCGCGCCAGACGAGAGTTTTGACAAGCTTATGACTTATTTCTCAGGACGTTTGAAAAATTGGGAGACTTAAATATAACATGTTACGGGTGGAATTCACTGTGTTTAAAATTTACGATTGAGTTCACTTACATGAATTAATCATAACTAAAACTCCACGAATGGTCCTTTAAAATAAATTATTAAAACACATTCCTAAAGACATTATCAAATTACATTGTCATTCAGGAAGTTGTAGTGCCTTTTACCGTAGTCTTTGATAAAAGACAATTAATCAGTCCTATAATACTTGTCTATGAAATAAATGATAGTTTGTTACAAAACTAACTGAAAACGTCTCAAACGACGCTAACTAGAATACAGAAAGCAACGATAAAAAGATGAGATTTAGGGAAACAGTGTAAATTGTTAAAGGATAACAAACTATAGAAAACATTAAGAAACACAGGCATGCACATAAATCTTCGATGAATATAATATTTTTTACCTGTAAGCAAAAGCAGGAGAAGGGCCTGCATGTTGGCTTCCATCACAGGACACTTGTGTGAAGACATTCGTTCAGGGTAACCGAACAGGAACCGCAGCCATGGTCAGATAACTTGATAAAGCTAATGTTTACGCGTCTCAGCTGACGTCCCCGACTACGTTCGCCAATTAGGTGCACACTCGCGCACTGCGGGTCCCGCACGGTGCAGTGTCAACGGCCACAAGCTTACGAGAAAAACCAGAAACTCGGCGAAAGCTGTCCTTCTGAGAAGCTAGCGTAAACCGCTGGTGCTATTGTTCGCGAAGCTCATTCATGTTTTTTTTTAATATCCACATCGAAAGCTAACTGACAGATGGTGTCTGCGATGAAAACATCACACATGAGGAGCTAGTGTCTTGCGAGCGATCACAGCACACGGCGGCTGACTCGCGAGTTGTGTGAGCGCGCCCGTCGCCGGCGGGGGGCGGACTGCGGGGACTCACGCCTGCGCACCGCTCCCGCACCGCACCACCTACAGTATTGACCGACGACTCCTCCTTCCCACATTTCACATCCTTAACTAGGTACTACGAATTCTCCCTTGAAAAATCCCCTTGTTACACCACCTCCGCACAGTTTGACCATAAATGTAATTATTAGTGACGCTTCTCTTGACGCTTTCTCCTAAGGTCCGTGTTTCTCCAATAACATGTATTTATTATATATCATAGCAGTTAATCAATTTGAAGGGTTGACTTTATTCTTAAAATAGAAAAATATCATTAATAAGCAACATAACATAAACGTTGTAAAAGCCGTCTGTGTAAGTCATATTATGTCCAAAGTATTATATAAATTAATCGAATAAATCGAAAAAATGTATTAGCAATATAAATGTTTGCCATGTTGCTAAGCAAGACGTTAATCTAATCAAGTCTTGGATATATTTAGATCAGTCTAGACGACCCTACGGTCATAAGAAAAAAAAAATTCGTCACTATTTTCTACAAATATATAAATAGTATGAGGATTTAAAATTACATCAGATCGTTAATCTCCGTAACTACCATTTCGATCTTAATAAAAATGAGTACGTATTATTATTACACAGTGTATAATGTTGTTTCATAGAAATAGTTTTTATTATCCACTTCTATATAACAACGAATGATAATGGCTGTGTGTAAATACAAATATGCCATGGCAGAGGACTAAGTTGGGTTCAGCTAGTTCTTTATAAAGACTATTCTGGTAATCCTTAATAATTTTTTAAAAAAGGGGTTCATAGTTATTGAATAAAATTAACAACATTTCGATTCCATAAAACTTTTCTTCAAAAGCTACTTTATGATTGTATATTATTCTTAACATAACGTTGATGCGCTTAACCACGATCTAACCTAATGGTATGCGGCGATATAGACTTTGGTAGCAAAGTACACAAATTTGTAAAACCCAAACATTTTCTTTTTTTAGTTAAAAATGTGCATAGATGATAACAACTTATAAAGTTAAAAGCCTTTCGCGTACTCCAGATGATTGGCCACGAGGTTTACTATCAAGTCATAGAAATCGGCGGAAAGTAATTACATAGTATTGTCGAAAATATTGAATCTGGTACAAAGTAGAATTTGTTCGTAAGAAATACTTGAACTTTGTTGAATAATAAATATTAGTAATTCTCAATCAAAAAAAGCAGATGGAAAATTATTAACCAGTTGTAATCACAAAACAAAAAATCTTTTTTTTTGAAACAATTTCCGGACTAAACCGGCTCGTTTAACGTTATTATTTATAAAAACTGTATGTATTCCACACAAAACATAAAAAAAATTACTGCGTCGTTGCCAAGTGAGGCATTGATCTAGTTTTGTCTAGAACCTATTTGAACTAGAATGCCGTGTTAACGATCAATGCCGGTACCTATTACGTACTACAAAGCTTTTTATTTTATTACTAAGTATTAACCAATTTTATTTTATTACTAAGTACAAACCAATACATTGTTATAGATATCTTAAACTTGTATTTAGTCTTAACTTTACTTACAGATTTTATTACATATTTCTGACAAAGAAAACTGATCTGGTTTGACAGTCAAATTTGACCCTCTTACTCCAATCCAATCTCATTTAAAGCAAGATATCTAATCGGTTCTTATTATGTTTTAATATCGGACCTATAGAGTAATCAAAATCCTGGACTAGTTTTTGTGAATTTATGGGTTTTTCATAGCAACGTGGCCACGACCTGATTTCGGCAAGTTTTTCGTTTCTTTGTGAGAAATTGTACTAAAAATAATAATTATGACTTTAAACTATTGTTATAAAATGCTATACATCATAGCACCAGCAAATAAACAAGAGAGAACTACTTTGTAATTTTCGGAGAGTACTTTAAACTTTGTATTTTATACATTGCAGTCAAGTAATATGTCCTCAGATAATTTATTTCTGAGAATTGTGAGCGAGTAACAAACTTGATTAATACTGTCCACAACGACAATTATGACCACTGCGGATATGTCCAATATATTAATGAAGTCTCCTCATCGTCTTTAAGCTTACGTTATGTGCGTATTCATAATTTAAATAAAAACTACTAGCACTCAGACTATGTAGCTTGTTACATAACATTTTGGCAAATCCACTTTGTTCTTAATTCGTACATATTCAAATTGGAACACCACAAGCGGTTCTTGGCAAACACAAAAGTAAGTACTTTATGAACGATGCGCATACAAAAATATAAATTACATATTATATTTTACTTGTTATATTTTACAAGAGATAAAATCTACGAAAGGAAACGAAGAGGCTTTTTAAATAAACAAAATATCTCCTCTCCTATCCTCTTGATATAGCTGATAATTTTGTTATATACTAATCTTATAAATGTAACTATATAATTAGATATATATTAAAATAGAAAATGAACAAGGTAAAATTATAAAAAAAAACTAATATAACAAGACTTAACATTTAGTTTTTTAGACGTCGAGCAGAATGTAGTGCAGTGTATAATACCCTAACTAACCTCGTTGTTATGAAGGTGTCACCGTCAGATGAAGATCTCACTAATTCATGAAATAAAAGAAAAATAATATAATTAATTGGCCCAAATAAAAATTGTCTGGGCCTTATGAATTCTGTACGTGTGTGATGTGTCCAGAATGAAAAAATAATTGTTAAATTAAATATTCAAACAAATCGTACTAGTCAATTGTTCCTAATTACATGCCAGTGCAAAACAACAGTTAACAACCCTCGATTGTTATTAGCGTTGAAATCTAATAAAATTCACTGGTGGGTCACTGTTGCCAAAAGGTAAGCAGGTACCACAGCAGCTCCTATTTGTGACGCCAAACAGTAGTCTGCAAATATCACTGTGTTCTGGTTTCCAAGGCGTTGTAGCCAGTGAAACTACTGGGTAACAAGACATAACACGTCTTGTCTAAAGGCAACGAGCGCAGTATTGTGCTGTATATACCATCCTGACTGGTACCACATTGTCGCCCGCTCGTATCGTTGCTACATTGCACAAAAATAAACATCTTTATAATCAATTTCAATTATCTTTATCGTTGGATAAACATTTTGTACTATATTTGACACGTATTTATAGACACGATGTTATGCAGACAGGCGGACAAATGATACCTAAATCGAGGTAGTGGTTTGCAAAGAGTTTTAGAAATTACCTTGCCATTAAACAGACTTCTTTGTTACGATAAAAGCAATTATCTGCGGTATCAATGTATAATCTAAGAAATTGATCTATAAACTAGACAAATAAATACGTATTGAATAATAAAAAATTCAAAACAGAACTGATAACTTTCAGTTTAGCAAACAAATATAGTTAAATTTTTGTGCGACTCTTTCTGTTGTGTTGTCAAAGACACAACAAGTGCTTTCTTAAGTGTTTTGGTTCCGGGACGTATTATGCCAGCATCCTCCAAGTACTGACCGCGCCCGAAGTTGCTTAACTTCGGTGATCGGACGAGAACCGGTGTATTCAACGTGGTATGGACGTTGGCTTATGCCAGCAATATTTTTTTCAATTTTGTTTGGATTAATATTAGGCGTACTGAACTGCAGTAAAGCAAAAAGTATGCTGCAATGTATAAATGGATATGTAATGTATGTAATCTATAAATGGATAAGCAATTGAAATAACGAATCTTCGAAAGAAACTAATGAATGAATAAGCAAACGCGCTTAAAAAATACATTTGTGTTGATTTCAGAGCTTATAGTAAATTTTTAATAGATTTTTTACCTTTAGATTTTCTCTTTAACAAATGAAGACTACATTACAGCAACCAATGAAAAACTGCCACAATGCTCTTGTCTTAGCTTTCACGACCACACACAAAGATGCAAAGCGCATATGCAAATAAAAGCTAGACCACCTAAGTATTAGCCGCAACAATGAGCATAATATTAAATTGTATTGTAATAATATTTAGGACATTTTTCGAAGAAAAGACCCTTTTACAGTCATTCGTCTGTCCGTCCATGCCATTCCGATTGTATTGTTATTATTAATTGGATTAGTTAAGGAAACTTAATAATCGATTTCGGATAATGTACATTTTGATATACATTTCTCTTTTTTTGTAAATAAATCTAAATCTGTGTTTGCGTTCTCATTTATTACTACGATTATTGCGATTGTGCCTCAGATAACAAATAGTCGAAAGAAACAAATGCTATGGGTAAATCTGAATCAGAAGACAAACCTTTTATGTGTATTTGTTGATGTCAATAAGTTGGAATAAGTTAACATGATTCGTCAGAATCATCATTTATACTAATTTTGATGAAGTTATTACATTTATTATTCATAATTATTACTAAATACTCCTTATCGGATGAATATAGTATAAATTATGATTCTGACGACTCATGTTAATAAACTTTACATTATACAAATTAAAACAAATAAAAAGCTTTTCTGTTGAATAAGTTTTACCCTTATCATTTATTACTTTCGATTATTTGTAGTCTGTCGTACAATCGTAGTATTCATTACATGTGGCACCTCACTAAAGTGGTGGTGCTGGTCTATGAAGTATAATATTATTCATATGAATTATGTAAACAAAACAAAGTGAAGAGATTGGAAAATAGAATAAAGAAAAATGCCAAGAAATCGTGCAAATTATGAGAAAGTAAGAAAAGCAAACGCTATCCGAATGAGAGAAAGACGTGCTAATCCGGAATTAAGAGCTAAAGAACAGATAGCAAATACTGAGCAGCGCCGTAAACGTAGACTCGATCCAGAGTTGAGAGAATTGGAGAACGAGGCAAATGTAAAGCGGATGCGAATACGGCGTATGGATCGTGTTTTAAGAGAGAAGGAGCAGGAAGCAAACACTGAGCAGCATCGCGAACGTCGAGCTATCCCCGAGTTAAGAGCTAAAGAACAGGAAGCAAACACTGAACAACACCGCGAGCGTAGAGCTATTACTAAATTGAGGGCTAAAGAACAGGAAGCAAACACTAATCAGCATCGAGAACGTCGAGTTATTCCGAAGTTGAGGGCTAAAGACCAGAAAGCAAATACTGAGCAGAATCGCGAGCGTCTAGGTATTCTGGACTTGAGCGCGAAAGAACAGGAAGCTAACACCGAGGAGCATTGCGAACGTCGAGTTATTCCAGAGTTGAAAGGTAAAAAGTACAGGAAGCCAACCCTGAGCAAAATCACAATGTTGGGCCATTCCTGAATTGAGAGCAAAAAATTGGGAAGCAAAAACTGACCAGCATTGCGAACGTCAAATTATTAAGGAGCTGAGAGTTTAACTCTTGTACAGGAAGCAAACGTTTAAAGTGACCATTTTCGTTTCTTTTTTTTAGACATTCACTTGGTAACTAGATGCTTGCTCATAACAATGAGGCATTAGTTTATTCAGTTACTTTCAAAGATTTTAGCAAAGAACTTACCTTTTCTTTATCTTTATAATTAAGTAACATAACTATGATGACCACGACCTGTCTGTCAATACTGTTACAGTGGACAAGAAGAAGAACCTAACTATTGTGTTTAACATAATTGTGAGAACAGTGATAGTAGACATCTACCAGTTGACTAAGATGTTGATGATAGAGACCATAAACATAAATAAAAAACCCAAGCAATGGAAATTTTATTTAAATAAATACTTGAATACAATCATGATGTAAGTGCTTGTCTGCCTAACTTTGCTTTTGCAGTAGCCTGTACTATTTGCTTTCTCATCTCAAATGCTATGACAGCAGCTGCCATTCCAGTATTCAGGCTATCAACACCTTTTTGGAGTGGGATATTTAATCTTATCCCATTTTTTGTTGTTCCTAATCTATAAAATAAGAAATCACAAATACAAAATCAATATAAATGTTAAGATTTATATGGTTTAGACAATTTTTCTTATTTTTCCGTCAAGCTTTAACAGTTGTACATTATGTTGTTGAATGCTTTTTATAAATTCTTTATTGAAGAATTTTGACAATATTACAACAAAGGTTGCTTGTGGCAATAAAAAAAAATACACTTTACCTGTAACTCATTTCACTAATACCTTCAGTTTCACCACCTATTACAAGAGTAACATGCTTCAATGCTGAGTAATCAACAGAGTAATAAGGTAGTATTGGAATTTCAGATCCATTAACTCTCTCATTACCTATTATTTCATTTTCCGAAAAATCTGTATTGCTATCAGCAATGAAAAGTGATGTGTTATCTGGGATATGTTGTTCTATTTCATCCCACTCTATAGCAGGATATATAGGTAGTCTAAAATGAGCACCCGCAGCACTTCTAATTACTTTTGAATCCCAAATATCTACAGAACCTGAAAACGAAAGTAATAATGTAATGTCAAATTACTGTACCATTTAACTTGTGAAGATACTTCTACATTAAAATTCTTAGACGTTTATCTAATAGGTATATATAAAATGAATGAAAAATACATATGAAATTACTGTAATAACAATTTTTTTACCTTTGCTTACTAATACTTTCTCACAACCTACACCAACAGCAGCTCGAAGGATTGCACCAAGGTTACCTGGTATTCTGATATTATCACACAGTAACTGAAGCGGTAATGGTTTTGAAAGTCTTTTGACATTTTCAGGGGATGGCATTTCAAATATACCTGTAACATTACATAAAATAAGCTAATTATTTTTTAACAAGCAAATTTTTTTAAATATGACTTTTCTATTCTCCTAAAATACCAAAAGTATTAAATGCAAAACTTTATCATAACTTCTCTTATAATCACTCCAAATTTTTTAAAAATCATATCTGCTAGAAGAGTGTGTTTCACAAATAGACTACTTAAGATTAACAAGAAAAAATAATTATATAGCCATGAACAATTAATAGGTAAAATGGAGAGAAACTTGTTATATTTTATGAGATTGTATACAACTTACCAAATATGCCTGGAGAAGTTTCAACATCTGACCATAATTCCATCTCTTTATAAGCTATCTTAAATATTTGTATGCCAGTTTTTGGTAAAAATGGCCTTAAATTATTTAAGTCCTCTAAACGACTAAATAAAATATATTGTAGTTTGCATTTAGCTTCCAAGCCATCAACAATTAAACGCCAACCTTCTACTAAAACTTGATTGGAACGTAACCTTTCTTTTCTTGATTTTAACTTAACAAAAAGTGTGCTGAAATTAATAATAATGTTCTGGAACTATATTTCTCTATAAAACTATGACATATATGGTGAGGAAATAGTGTATGTATATAACACCAATTCCACAAATTCCTGATAACACAACTAAAAACCTCAAAAGGCTAAATACAGCAAAAGTAAAAGAAATTTTTTAAATTCAAGTATTCTTTACAGGGAATTTCTTAAATTATGCCATAACATTCCATAATAATTATTATATTTGTTTAAATGGTACCTTATCCTGGCATCACTTTCCTTTAGTTTTTCGAAAAGAATTTCATTGTCGTCATTAAATACTTTTTTTTGACTTAAATAAAATAGTCTTTTCTTTAACATTGTTTCTTTTTTATTTTTAACATCCTTAAATTTGGATTTGGTGTCTAAAGTATCATTACAGATTTTAATATTTTCTTGGATTCTTTCATTTTCAGGAGATTTTTTAAAGACGTCAGAATCCAGTTCAATTACTTTTTCTTTTCTCAAATTATTATTAGGTTTTGGCTCGAAAGGCAGTATGACTTTTGCAGGATTTCTGTGCATCCATCTTCCATAAAATCGAACAAATCCAAATGTAGCTAAATGACGTGAAACATTGTGCAGTAAAGGATGAAATAAATTGTTTGCCATAATGGTACTAATATTTGCAACATTAAAGTTAAAACACTAATTTTACTTTACAATTTCCAGGTTATAGACCTTTTTTTCACTATTAGGTACTGAACCTCTATGTCAAGAATAAATTCCTTTTTACGCAAATTAGAATCCGTCAAAAATTATCTTGCAATTTACTTCAGAAGTATTTTTTAGATAGGACATAGGTTATGGATTATTATAATTTGTAGAAACATAAGTAATATTCAATAAAATACTTTAATATTTTTAATTAGTAGTGTTTAAACAAGAAGTTACTACTGAACGTACTATGAGGGAGACATTATATTTATATTCATATTATATAAAATAATTATGTACATTTTTAATGATATATTGACAAACAAGCATTTACTATTATTGATAAATTACTACTACATACCTACACCAGTATTTTTTTGTTACATTATTAAATAAACATAGCAACATTGATCTCTCGTTACTTACATTACGGTTACAGTGAATGTCATCTATGAACATCAGCTGAAAATTATTGTGTTGATGCGTAATAGTTGTGTTTATTTTTATATTATAGCAAGTGATAGACAAAATGGCAACAGGGGTAAAACCTCGTGATGAAGAAAATATGCTTTCCAGAACTGATCTGGAGGCAATTCAAGAAGCTATGAAAAGTAAGAAATTTCGAGAAATGTTAGCCGAGTACTGCGATGAAGTACGTGACCCGGCGAATCAAGCTATCTATCAGAAAGAAATGACCCAATTAGAAAAAGAACGTGGTTATGATGTTACTTTTATAAACCCAAAAGGTGGCTATGTTATTAAAACAAGTGTAGCCGGCGACAGGAAAGCGTTTATAAATATTTGTAGTAATGAGAATATCGCCAAACCTTCGTATTCGGTGGAGGAAGTAAACGGCCAAAAAGGTATGAATTGGCAAATTCCATATTCGCTAATCCCTCCGAGAGACGATTACGATCATAAAAAACAGCGTTGTGTTATATATGATGTTGTTTTTCATCCTGACACCTTGCGCATGGCAGAGGTTAACGAACGGTTTCGTGATATTGTAAACAAAACTGCCTTTGATGGTTTACAAAATACCTATAATATTCATTTAGACAGTAACAATTGTCGTTTTCCCAAGTCATTTTATAAAGGAATGATGACTCCGGCTGTTGTGAGAAAAGAAGACCCTACCTATAAGCCTCCCATAGACGAAGACTGTGAACAATTTTCGCCAGAAATACTAGAAAAATTGTATCCCCAGAGAAACTATTCAAGAGATGATGTTGAACCAGAAACTGAAACAGAAATTCAATCTCTAGAAAAAAAGAAGGGTAGTACAAAAAATCAAGAATTTTCTCATATTTCTGATGAAGGCTACACCATTCCGAAATATGTTTTAAAACAACAAAAAAATGTTGACTTTCAAGATTACACATACCACAAAGACTGTAAACAATTATCTGCAATTCCAAGTCATTTGGTTTTAGAAATCAATTTACCTTTAATTTCGTCAACTAAAGATTGTATTTTGGATGTAAATGAAAAATTATTAAATTTAATCGTAGAAAAACCTGCAAAATACAAACTTACTTTGCATCTACCTTATCCAGTTGATGATAAATGTGGCAATGCAAAGTTTGATAAAACCAGGCATATGTTAATTGTCACTTTACCTGTGATTACAAAAGTGCTAAATAATGAAAATTCTCATATGTTGAAATTAGATAGTGGTGTTGAAAGTGAGGAAAATTCAGGATCTCAAAGTGAAGAAGATGATTCAAAAGAAAAATTAATTACGATTGTGAATTCTAATACTGAAGAAGCCAGTGTTATATCACCTATTACAGAAAAAGATGGGACAATAAAGGAACAATTTTTGCAAACATGCATTAGATACTTATTGCCTTCATACACATATAATTTATTAGATAATAGTATAGCATTTACCTTCCATATCAAGAATACCGATCCAGAAACAGTACTTGTGAAGAATGATGGTAATGAAATTACTATTAAATTCACCTCAATTGGCTCAGGTTTTGTACCAGTACACCATGCAGCCATTATTATTTTTGAAGATAACATTAAATTTAAATCTGTGTATGGAGAGGCATGGGATAATAATGTTATCCTTCAACTAGAATTATTAAATGATATTCCACAAAGTTTCCAAATTGGCTTAGGTAGAGATTCTATGACAATAGAACATTTCGATGTTTCTCAATTTAAAAACACTGACGAGATTAAAGAAACTACTGGAAATGATAATTTGGGATACAATTATAATGTTCAGTCTCCTATAGTAGAAGTTACAAACTTAGGATCGGAGACTAACATTGTTGTGTCTTCAAGTTGCAATAAAGAACAAGAATGTCATAAAATGAAAGAGGATGCTATTGTATGGGCAAATTCTGGTACGAGTGATAGTAGTGCTAAAAGTATTCTTCGTAAATCAATGTCAATGATGAGGAGCTTCTCTGAGTCTAGTGTTGGAGATGTTGCATCATCTATGGATTACATAAGCTCTGATTGTATTCCAGAAGAATCTAGCTTAAAAAAGACTGTTAGATTTAGTGATGTTATTGCAAGGCAATTTTACAGGTCAGTTAAATTACATTTTAGAGAATTTCTACAGCACACACCACAGGTTTTACCCATTGTTTGTAAGCAATAAATAGAGAAACTATCTCTTTCTAAAATATAGAATATGTAATAACACTTATATACTTATACTTATAAATGATAATAAAAAAAATAACAAAATGTATGTGCAATTAGTGTCATAAAAATTCAACAATTTTTTACTACTATATTTTAAAATAATTTTGCATTTTAGTCTATTTTCTAAGTAATAGCAAAATAAAGGACCTTCATAATGATTTGAAATATTTACATGCTATGTCATCATATCACTAGATAAAAATGTCTTAACCCAAAGCTTTCCACTATGGTAATAATAAATGATGTCTGCAATGATTAACTAGTTAATATACATGTCTTATCTTGTTTACATTTCCATTGATATAGAGATCATATCTTATCTTGTTAATAAAATATTTTATTATGTAAACTGAGAAAACTTTGTATGTATAATTGGATGTAGTATATACAATAAAATATCTTTTCTGGTGCATTTTCAGATATAACTCATCTATAGAAGGGCAGAAGAAGAAAAACCAACGAAAGAAAAGTAAAAAACGGAATCAGGAGAGACGTAAAAGTGAAAGTGAAGCTGAAGAAGAAACTAACTCTTCAAAGGTACATATTTATTTAAATATTTCACCAACATTATAGTCAAGGTAGTCTTAACGTACGAAATGTGTTATGGACACACTGCAAAAGACATGCCAAGGAAGACATGGAAAGTAAGTTTTTTGTTCAAAAAAGTGATGACAAACAAGAAATTCACCTGATAAGCAAAACATACACCTAGTAAGTGATAGGTATATGGTGACAGTTAAGATGATATCTACAATTAATTGTAATTGTAGCCACCATCACTACCCCAGTAAATTCACTAGCCACAACACCCTTCAACCGGCATTGCCATTTGGCATCAGAAATAGGAGCTGCGTTGTTACATATCTAAATAGTAGTCAGCTATAAAAATCTACTTGCTGATAAAATAACCAAGCACGAACATTATTTTTAGTTTGCAAATATTAACTAGTTCCAATTAGAAGAGTGATATAGCTTGTTAAATTACTGGAGTAACTTTATTTACAATCTTAATATCTCAAGGTGACAAGCACAGTTAGGTATAGTGTATATCATTTTACCTAGCACCTCTTTTTTGGGAAGCTGTTTAACCATCAAGTAAATAATTTGTTCATCTCATCACTTCCTTAAATAGAAAAAGATGCTAGGAGTTGAACTTTGCAAGTTCTACGAATGATACTGCCATATCAAAAAATATTTATAAATGGTCTGGCCTGATTTACACCTTTATGGAAATTTTTTGCATTGTAGTAAAAATTATTATTTCATGTGTGAATACCAAAATATTTCAATATGTAGCAGTACAGACATTTTTCAATTATACTTTTAACAAAGAAACAATAGTGTAAGAGAATGAAATAATCAATCTGGTACGAGAATTTGTTTGGCAGTATTTTTGTGTCTACGGATTTAAGTATATTGTTTTCTATATGTATGAACAGAAAAAGATATTTTATGTTTTAATATGATTTCTAGGCATCAAAAGCAAGATTAAAATCAGCTCTCAAGCCAAGACGTGACAGTGGATTAGCTGATACCTCTGATGCGGAAGTGGAGTGCAAGAATTTACCTTCGGACTCTGAGCTCTCTTGTGACAGTAGCAGCTACAATGAGAAGAAAAGCAAAGATGAGATAAATTCAAACACTAAAGATAGCTCCCTCTTTAATGCTGTGGACAAGAATGGGAACATTAGTGAAACACATCACGTATGGAAGGAGAAGAAACAATCAGTCACCGAAATTAAAGGACAACGAAAACCAATGAATTGTGATAATATCAAACATACAACTCAGTTTTACGATCCAGACAAATTGAATAAAGGTCAATACACTGAAATTATGTTTAAGAACGATCTCATATTTGATTTAGATATGTGAGAGGAGAGCCTTTGATGATGAAGATGATTTAAAGGTTCATTTTCACAGCCATAATTAATAAAAGTAATTATTAGTGATATAGTTTAACTTAACATGTACGGATTGCACCAGTGGCAATTTTTTTTACTAGATTTATGAATTGGGGTAACTATTATTCCTTATTTTCATTTTCTTTGTTGTTGTTCCTTTATGCATGGAGATGTAGATCATTTTCGAAAGTGCTGGCTGTGTTTATGACAATGGTCAAAAATTTTTTTGTACACCAGTGTTTTCCAGTGGAGTCAATTATTGTTTTTTTTTTTCTTTTTGAAAGATGTAATCTTTATATAGTACAGTACTTTTCTAATAATAAAAGAGAGTAAGTTAAACGTAAATAATAATTTTGGAGAATAACTTTGTCACACCACGCTCATTTTAGACAATATTTTAGTAGTGATTAATTGAATGGTACAAATTAGATATATTTATACTTGTGACGATATACAAATTAAAATCTTTAAACTGTAGTCTAGTTTTATATTGTAGAAAATTCAATGAAAATTTTACATGACAGAATGATGTATTAAATTCACGTTTATGTAATTTTTTGGCCAATATTTTGTTACTTGAAAGTACCGGTTTCATAAGTCTTATTAGTGCCTTTATATTGGTAATATTTTATAGTTATTATTATTGCGTCCATCCCCAACTTTAAAAAATAATTTAGTATCCAAGTTGTCATAAACCATGCATTTAATATTTTGTTAGAGAGTAGTGTGTGATTATGGTTATGTTTAATGTAATAGTTTAATACATGTGATGAATTAAATATATTAAATAAATAAAGATTTTTATTTTCCCTCAAGTTGAAACCTGTAGGTTTTTCAGTATATTTATTTTATACGTAGATAAATTATAGAATAACATTGATATCTTGAAATTCAATATAAACTACAGAGTCGAAAAAGTGTAGCGCCATCTCTTGGCGAGTAACAACAAAGGAAATACATTCACCGACATGGTTTTGAAGATACGCGATCTTGTAATTTTCTATGAAATGTCAGTAAAATTATCGTTACTATAAAAAATAGATACCACCGGAATAATTTATTGTTTTAATGTACGTAGTCTTCAGGTAAAGAGTATATTTACATATCATTCAATGTACGTTTACGTACGTTAGATTGTATGATTATACGTATGCCTGGTTACATAAATAACGATAAGAAAATATTAACATTATTACAGGGGAAACATAGTGTGCCAAAATATTCAAAAGTTACAGCAAAGCAATAAGTATACAATTTATAATGTTAACTCCAATATAACATTAAATTAGGTTTAGTCAAAATTTATTAAACGTTGCGCTTACAATTTCTTGGGTTTCTCATATCTGCCGACGATAACTCGATGATTGAAGGCCTCACAACGATGAGTTACATACGTAATATTTAAAGAGATTTATAAATATCGTCTAATGATTTCGGCAGTATTTCTCTTCGTAAATAAGTATGAGAAGGAAGAAGACTTTGGTGCTGTTATATAAGATTAATTAACACGACGTAAGCGCTTTGTTTATGAATCAAAGTTCAGGCCTGCACACTGAAATTTTTCAATACATTTCTTTTCAAATTGATCTATTTTTAAATCACATGCACATTTCCGCACTCTGTTTTATATTATGCTACAGAACGAAGTAACGAAACGAGCAGGACGTTCGCCTAACGCTATGTAACACTCGCTTAAATAATCAGGTGCTAGTAACGATGACTACACTGCATCAATTTCTGTTCATCGCTTAAGATAAATATTGTTGTCTCATTACTCTAGTTGTTTCTCTATTCAACTCGAAATATAGTTAAGTTTTTATACTAAAATTTAGAAAGAGGCATATCTAAAATTTTCGGCAACATAAATTTATCAACAGCTGTTTCACATCGTTTAAAAATAGTTTTATCAAATTTAAAATTCAATTATCGACTGTTAAAATATATTTTGTGCTGAAGAATTTGAGTTATGTAATAAAATATAATTGTATTCTTCGACGTGAAAACGAATCGAGCTCTGTTTTTCCTTTGAGCGTTTTTGCCAGAAGTGTCTAGAAATTCATTTCGTATAACTTCTCAAGTGAAAAAGAACGATTTCTCTGTAAAAGAAAGACATTGTAAAAAGAGCCTTAGCATATCCTTTTACATTTCTTTATGTTAATAAATTGTTTCATTTATCTACCGAGAGGCCTTATTACGGAAGTCTGTTAGTTACGTGTTTTAACAATGAGTCCTTGTGTCATCAAATTAGACGTTGTGATAATTATGTCTTTCTATTATTAAGATGGGTTTAAATATCATTTCTGACTTTGTTGTGGGATCTGTCGAAAAGGACCTACGTAACCCATGAGGGTTACGTAGGTCCTTTTCGACTCCTTTCGTACTAATTATGAAATTATTCATGTACGTTTTCCTTTACGTAGGTACTTTCTGTCTAACTCCTAAAATCCTTACAAAATTTGAGAGCCTGATCCTGAATAACTTAAATGTTCACGGATAGGTACAAATATACAAAATACAGGTGACCTTTGATTTATAACGTAATTGTATATACATTTTTAAAATAATATTTGCTGTATTTTATATGGTAATGCTTTCAATTGTCTAGAATTTAAAATTATATTTTGTTTAAAAATATGACAAAGGTTTTTCAGAATATAATGTATCTTTTCTACATTTTAGGCAGACTATTTTTCCAATCTAAATTGTTGAAGAATGCGTGTACCAGGGACATACTAGTGCAGTTAGGCAGATCCAATTTTGAGAAAGAAGTAAACCACCGAATCCAGCTTGGATTGGGCAGCATTTGGAAAACTATTTCTCGGTGCCTGAAAACTAAAATCTTTGTACAACGCGTTGCTGATGATAACCTATGGCTTTGGTAATTGATCGCTAATAAGAGTCTTATAAGAAATTTCAGAGTTACGCGCGCGGGTGATGGAGAGGGCAATGCTTGGAGTATCTCTGCTTGATCTTATCAGAAATGAAGAGATCTGCACCCGTACCTGGGTTACTATTAAATTGCATTACACGCACTGGAAAGCGCCGGAAGATCTCCTACTAGATGGAAAGATGACATCTGTATAAACACTGGAAGCCACTGGGCTCAAACAGTACAACACCATGTTTTGTGAAACACATTACAATAGACCTATGTCCAGCAGTGGGTGTCCATTCATTGAAATGATGATGATCTTTCCAATACCAGTTACGCCTAAAATGAAGTAAATAAATAGCTACTATCTTTTGGAGACATTTGTCATGCGTTACAAATAAATACATATGTGCAAGTTTGTTCTTAAAAGATTTATTTGATAATATTCTTGTATTTCGCCTTTTATTGTTAAGAATCAGATTTCATTATAACTCCGACAGATTGTGAAAGACGAAAAGGTGTTTCTTATTTTCTAAATAAATCTCATCTTTGGGGCGATCTTTGTACAGCGCCAATAGAATTCACTGACAATAAGTACCCTCAGGGTCAGAATAGATTACTCCGAGAAGTAGACAAATATTTGTTCTGAGCTTGGGTCAAACTTTCGACACTCGACTGGTACTACATTCAAGTGGCCTAGGGTCTTCCTCACAATTGTGACTAAATAACAAATAATTGAGTATATAAGACAATACAGCTTTTTTATAATTTAATCCTTAATTACCGTACCTGACAGAAAATATAACCTATGAATTGATTAATAACAAAGAACATTTCATCACTAAAATTCGATGTATCTATTCGGCTATTAGTTTTTATCGCGGAAAAACGAATAAATGCTTTTAAGATAATTCGAAATTGTTATCTCAAAAAAGCTAATGTTGCAATTGGTACAGCACATATATTGAATGTTCCTGGATAAAGGAATAGAATTAAATTTAGTTTAATTTAAATAAAACACCATCATTTATCATTGAATTATACTTCTAATACTAGTTTAGTCAGTTTTGTTATATGAGTATTAAATCACAGCTTGTTATTTTTAAAATAGTAAATTATGTATTGCGTTAAATACGGAATTTTTCTTCTTATTAATGGAATATAGTTGATCTGTAACTGTCTATATAAGTACATCGTGCTTTTATTAAGGAAACGGTGTATATGCTTTATTTATGCAATCGCAAATGCGGAGAGATAAAATGTTTAACTGTGGTCTCCTTATCCATAGACGCCTGAGCGTCGTAGGAGGTTGTATTCTTAATCTTCAACGTAGAAGATATGGCCGCAATAAACAGGTAAGCCCGACTATAATGATCAAGAGTCAAGTGATAATCTGTTTTTACTATGAGATGATACTCGTTTAAAGACCAACATTGTCAAAATTGCACTAGCATCAAATAGCTACCGGTTGGTTACCATTGCTGGAATTGGTCTTACATTAGCGCTTACATTTTCCCATGAAGATGTAGTACTCACATTACTATTTTGTAGTCGCTGTAGCTAATGATTTAACAATAATATCGATTCTAACTTGTTATTTAACCGAGGCGTTAGTTATAATACTTGTAATATCCCGATGAATGTACAATTTTTATAACCTGCGTAATGTAAATTCCGAACTTAGTGCAGGTATACAAAAACGTTGTTTACTTAATCCGACTTAGGTATCGAGAAAAATAAAAATTTTAACCGTTGAAAGGGTTAATGAGAAAGGGTTACTTTGTTGTAAATACCATTTTTTTTATACATAGAATTCCACTTTGAAAAAGAAGGAAATATTTCCCGTGCAATATAAAGACTTATGTAAACAGTAATTGAAGATAAATTAGGTGAAATTTATTTCCCATTACCGTTCCTTCGTTATACGTAATTACTGCGACGCATACTAGACAATCACTCTTGTTGGCCATAACGTGTTATAAAGCTATGCTATGTTCAATATTGAATTATGGTGAAATTTTGTAGGAAATGACTAACTCTGAAACAGGCAATTTCCGTTCGCTCTCGAAGACGACATTGCCAGTTAATTACGCACTGTGCATAGTGAATAACTAGCACACATGAAAATTTAGTTATCTTAGTGTTTTAATGGCTCTATTAAAATTTTCTCAGATAAGTACTAAAACATTGTTTTAATTTACGTACTCTTTCAGACTACTTATACTGTAATTAAATGTAACATATGATAATTTGACATTTCCCATTTAAAATCTATGATTTCACAAAACATTTCTATTAATTTGCACTTACTTTACCAAGCAAGAAAACCAGCACACGTTATCCCATTAAAAGTAGGTTAATAGATAATAATGACGGTATTAACTAATGACAAACGGATTTCGTCTAGGATGAGATTCTAGATTACACACAAATATAAATATTATATTACATTAAGTGTAGTGCTGTCACTGTTTCCGGCTTTAACATTTTATTCAAACTCTAAGCTTGTGGATTTGGAGTTTGTAAATTGATGGATCATGTATTAAAAGAAAACGTAATCCGATCGAAAATACTTCGAGTCCTCTTAAAGTTATAACCTGAACAATATTTATTTTCCTAATTGAAATAAAATCATCCTTTCCCTAATCCTTCGCTTTATTGGAGTTTTGAAAAAGTACCTGAAATTTATATTAACTTACACTTACACACAAGCACTTACTAATACGTTAAAAAATAATATATGTAATACATTGTCTGTAAAAACATTAGTGTTGTAAAATCTCTTTATAAAAACATACAAATGTTATTCTGCTCCCCTGAGTAACATTTTCAAGTATAATGCGCGCTGACGGTCGATATAAATGTGCTTATCGTTTGGCTGCGGAACCATTACTCGGTTTTCCTAATGGAAATCAATACATTTACTATTATATAAAGAGCTTTTGCAATGTGCTCGGGACCGGAAGCGCTGAACCTTCTTTCTATTATATTATATTCTTTTCTCATTCACCTCAAAAGATTGTTAGGTCAGATAATGAGATAACCAATGGTCTGGTAACTGCGACGAAGAAAAATGTCGTCAACACTAACCTGTGGCTTAACATTATTTAAATACTATCTAATTACGATATTATAATAATTTTCTTTATAATTAGCACAGGAGATGAAAATAAAAGTAAGAAAAGCTTAACATAAAAAAACTGAAAAGGCTACATTAACTGTGTTTTGAATACCCCGAAATTAAATTTTTATACATAAAATCCTGATTATGCAATGGCAAGGTAATGAGAGCGCAGAATTTCATTTTAGATAATTGATTAAAAGGCACACAGATAAACATTTTTTTTTTATTTTCACAAAAAACATTACTCATCGTGGGATCGGTGCGTAAAAAATATTTGAAATCTGTCCGAAAAAAAACTGCAGATAGTAGAATTTTATTATTTAATCAGTACTTTTTATCAATTCATCAATATACGTAAAACATTATAATAATAACATTAACAGATAATGACGATGAGAAAAATAATTTTCTGATTAAATATGTAGTATCATCGAAAAATTATCACCTTTTAAAACAAGGTACAGTGTTGAAAAATATTTTTTCATTACATTTAATATAATTCTACTGGCTATAGCCGTAAAAATCAGATATTTTAACGCGAAGTCACGATTTGTCGCCGACCTCTGCCACTTACCAGATGAATGCTTAATGAGGCCTTCACGGGTCTCATTACCTTCAATTCTGAAAAAATTATACAGTTGGAAAAAAAATGTGTTAAAAAAATTTTGATAGGTACTTCAAACCGGGATTTTACGTTTTGATATTAAATAATACAGTAACATTTATTCATTCATTTTAATATGGTTAAAACAATTATTACCTATGTGAAAGTTATACTTAGATGAGTGTACCAATTACATAAGTACACTACAGGAAAATTACTAAAACAAAAATTAAATCTACACAACAATAACAAACAGAAAAGTTAAAAAAAATACAGACATATTTCTTATACACATTGTTATTATAATAATACTAAATCCAGCTTTTGAAATCTGAAACGCTATGTTATGCAACATTCATTATGATCGTTAAAGCTAAGGATTCCTTTGATAAACATTTGTTTTTTTTTTTAATATTTTATGACAATTATTATAAAAAGTTTTGTTATCCTTTACTTAAAATTTAAGAATGATATGGTTAAAATCAAAACGTACGTATACGCTTTTTAACGTATATATGGAATTAAAAGTAATTAAATATTTATCGTGTTAAATTGTACAAATGTATATAGAAGCTATGGCTTAATTATAAGCAAACTGTGAGTTAGATTTGAATAGGTCGATCGTAAAGATTTCGGTAGGCGACCATGTTGCAGTGTCTTGTCTTGATTCGGGCGATAACGAGGATGTAAATTGTCGTGTGCGCCGTTTTGGGGGTGTAAGGTGGAGGAAGGAGGCGGGTGTCCCGGGTAACCTGTGGCGTATCTGTTGCGCCGGTTCCCAGGCCGGCTTGGCCTCAGGCAGTCTGTGCCGTCGCGCCGTCGGACCAGGCCGGCTGCGGGAGAACTCCTGCGTTCGCGCGCCAACACGTGTACTATCTGTGCAGGGAAATAGCACAAACAATGGATATCGAAATTTTACGAGCGATTCGCGGAATGCAAACCTATACATTATAATTTCGATTTATCCAGATTAATATCGAGGTAAATCTTAAAAATATCACACAGTTCACTACATTAAAACAAACTAGTTATTTTAATATTATCTTCATACGATTTATATTATTCAATTGTGCAATTGTGTTGTGTGCTAATAATTGGTACATACCTTTATTACTTTCATATTAACAACAAATTTTATAATGTAAGTACTGTTGCAGAAATACATAAAAAATATTTAAATTTATCACAATACTATGGACGACAAATAAATGATTTCTTGTAAGTTTTTAAAATGTTTAATCTCAGTAAGATACATCATTAATAATTTAAACAGATTGCTGTAACATCTTAGTAAAAATGTATGTAAATTATTGACATTACTTCCATTTTTTTTTCTTTTTTTCTTTTCAACCCACTGAATGTTCTCGCTGTTGGGACTCGGGGCCTTCTCTCTTAAGGGAGAGAGTTTTTGGCCATAATCCACCACGCTGGTCAAGTGCGGGTTGGCGGATAAAGCCACTGATATTTAATTTCTTAAAGCGCACATAACTCTGAAAAGTGATCGGTGCGCGCCGGATTCGATTTCTGTTTATTTCGACCATTACTTCCATATGAAGTTTTTATAAATAAAAAAATACATGTCTTCTGTATTATAGAAAATTTAATTTTAATAGTATCTCCCAAGAAAACATTCATGTATTTTAAATATACAATATATTTAATGAAGTTAGTGGTTTGTTTGAATGAAAATTACGTGATAACAAATATATAGTTTAAACGTTTTGGAACTTCTTATCATCTGTTCTTACATTTATGATTACAAAGTTGATATAAATGATTAGTCGTGATAAGAGCGTTGATCTTATAACAGTTTTTATTAAAAAAATAATTCTTTAATATAAGAATTACATTCATTTTAGATCCTTAAGGAAGGTTCAGGTCTAATAGCAAGCGTCCAGAAACAGATATTTGTTTGTGTAAGGAAGTCATTGTGCACTTTTATAAATAAAACAATTTTTATACACTTACAAATGCTGATGATAGGAATTTTATAAAGCGTTATTTATATCCTTTCAAGCAATGAAACAATATGCTTAGACCTTGCAACTTGGTACTTAGATTGATTGAGGACTTTCCCCGAGGCATTCTACCCTCGACGGTACTATTAGAAATTTCCGATAAACATGAATAAAAATACAACATTAGAATTTTAAACTGAATTAGAATAAATATTTGATGATTAAAGTAAGTTAAAAAACATTATTATGAAATGAGAAAGAAAAAAAACGTCTAGTTTAGTAGCCAATAATGTGTCTTACACGAGGAATTTGAAACTGGATTAAGAAACATTTTACTGTATTTTAATTAATTGACGGCTGTAGGAGGCTTGCAGTTATTTAAAAATAAATAAATAAAATGATCTTTGTTTGACTTTATTTGTTTTTCTATAAATATCTAGAAACGTTTTATTAATACCATTAAAATTAAACAATTTTACGTGGCCTTTTATCTTAATATTTACGTTTTTTAATAGTACTTGAAATAGTCTTTTTCTTGTAGATTTTCTAAAGGCGGTGATTAATTAGCTCCTGAATATTTTTTTTTGTTTAATATTGCTAATTTAAATAACGTTATTAACATTGTTTATGGAGTGCATAAAGTTAAATAAATAAATATTATCAGTTTTAAATATGCCCATTTCATACGATGATTTTGCATTAATCTTGTTACCAATTAAAATTATCGTTTACAACGTTAAATTCAAAGAAATTTAGTTAAATATTATATAATACAATATAGTCGAACATAAGCTTTCAAGTAGGTACCGTCATTAAAATGTTTCACTGAAGTTGACAAACAATCAGGGAACCCTCAAAGTTTAGAAATCTGTACTTATCGCGGGGTTACGAAGAGGAGATATTATTATCATTATCTATCATGGTGGATCGATAGATAGCCAAATTTAATCCATACGAGTGCTTTGTGACCTTCAGTTTGAGATACCTTGTTATTGTAGTTATTAATTACAGTGTTGCAGTAGTTTTTTGCAGTCTGTGCTGTTTTAATGGTGATATATCAAAGGTGTTGAGTTGGAAGTTAGTGATGTGTTAAGTGAAGTGATTTACGGTATCATCGGGTCCTGATGACCGGAATCGCCCGGTCGCGCTAGATCGATCCCGCGTCACCGGCGCGGCTCTCGTCCGTAAGTGCATCCCGCTTTATATCTTTATATGCATAACTATACACGTACAATATTACCGTGTCTATGTCAATGAACTTCTTATAAAATACTAGATCGATATTGACAAACTTTTCGGTACACTCCAGTAAGAAACAAGAATTTTTTAACATGCAAACCAGTTGGCGAATTTTATTCAAATATTTTTGTATGACGCTCTATTTGAATATTAAAATATCTGACCACAGAATTTCAACGGATAATAGTCCAATCTGTAAACACATGTCTCGTTTATGAAATTGGTCTAGACGCAATATATTTTTATTTCAATATGCATACCAAACAGTTAAACAAAACGAAATTTTAGTTTACTTAGGTATATAGAGGGGATGAAGTTGTTACAAGTTTCCGCAGTGGTGTTCAGTTAAAAGCAAACAATAATTAGTCTGAATAGTTGCTAAATTGAGTTACGATGAACAAGAAAACTTTTGCAGTCCCTTGGGAGGTGGCGAGTAAATATATAAAACAGTTACCTTTATTTAACTTGTTTTCGTCTAATCGACGTCTTTTATTTAATAAAAATCGACGAATTCGGACGCTGCGAGCTGTTGCCGAATGCCGACGTAAAAATACTTTCACCGAAATACCGCAATCATAAACCAGCGTGGTCTGCGGCTAATATTTATTTACACTATATACGCACTGAAGAAATATTCATGAGAAATAATTAAATCTAACAAAAGCCTATGAACCGCGTTTATAGTATTTATTAAAATAAAGTTCAACTTCATATAGCGATTATATTATTTTTAAGTACGATTACTTTATATACTACATGTAAACGTTTCAGTACAAAGTATATTAGCCATGTCCGCTTGACATAATAAAATTGTCGACACATTTTATGCTCGTATTTTATTTATAAAAGATAGTAAAAGTTGAAGACTTTTCATGGTTACCTTTTGACAATCTGATAGAAAATAAAAAAAACTTTATAACAAGTGTTTAAATTCCTCGACAATTACAAACACGATACTTATATCACTTAATGTTCTTAAATACTTTACACGTATAATAAAACTCTGCGTACAGTTCCGATGTACATCTTTTATTGTAAACTCTGAGTAATAAGTAAGCAAAAGTTAAAAAGGTAATAGATTTATTAAATACAAAGACGATTAATATCTTCTCTACGTTTTATACTTTATGGATAAAGGTTTTAGTTCAGGCAAAGTAAAAGAGCTACATTTTAGATCTAACTTCAATTACTGTTAAGTTTAACAGCTTACGTTACCATTTACATTGCGCTAACTTAACCCCAACAGAGATTTATCCTCAATAAGTGATAATAAGGCTGTGGATGGTAAAATGTGCTCGTTTAGAATACACTGAACTCCAGTTACGGTTTATGGTTATCGAGATCATATCGTTCCTTGAACTTAACATATCGTTTTTTCACTGTTATGGCAATATATTTATAATACAATATGAAGATGGTAGTTAGGCAGATTATATATTAGAAAAACCTATCAACTTAAAAACTTTAACATCCGTGACAATAAACTTGGGACTTCCGTGTTATAAACCGAATGCTTAGGAGCCAAATTTTTAATTTATTACTTGTGTTCATTAAAACACTTGAACATATAAACAAATATGTCTCACTATTAAATTCCTCGTTCTAATTCCTCTTCTTCCCTTCTCATCTTAATTTAACAATCTCTTGAATGATTGTTTCTTCTTTTGAAGAAACACGGGTACATGCTCGACTGTTCTAGCATTTAAAAACTAATTAGTACTTTTAAAATCCGCAATGACCTTTAATAAGTTTTCTATTTTTATTTGTAAATACGCTTCTATGGGTTTCGGAAGAAAAATGTTTGTGTTTAGAGCTGTTTTACCACCTGATTTTAAGTTTAAGGAATAAAATCATGCTTATTGATTTATATATAAGAAAAAAGACAGATTAATAAACACACATTATTTTTAAAGAACTTAAACATTAAAAATGTATAACATCGCTTTGTAAGTTGTAACGAAAATTATTTACAAAAGGAATATTTTGCATTGTATATCCAGAATACGCTCCTTAAGCGAATTAGGTAAAAACGATACATTCTCTATAAAAACATCGTACACTAAGTATTTTTTCTATTGTCTGGATAACGAAAATCAGGTGGAATGCTTGATATAGATCATTTATATTTTAATATTTTGTCGACGTATCCAACTTCAAATAACAATATAAAAACTGCGTAAATATCATAGTTAACAGTAGTAAAACATTTTCTATGAATTATCGGAGTAATGATACTTTTTAAAACAATTCAGAACTTCTTTTATACTAGATATAGAAAGAATAATGAATACTTTTAGTATTACGGCTGACTGACATATCTCCAAGGCTGGAAACTATCTGAACAGTAACAAATATTTCTATTAGGAATGAGATATGCAGATATAAATG